>JAANSN010001733.1:0-30256 GCA_036850665.1 Dicranocentrus wangi
ATAATATGTCATAGGTGGACGGATTGGGAGAACAACCATGGATAATCTGGAATATGCTTGTCCTTGTCTAACTACATAGCTACATTAGAAAAGTATACACATACTTCACAGACAATTGTGTTGGAAGAAAAGAGAACACGACAAGGCAACCCCAGAAACCAAGAATGAATGAATGAATTTGATGATTGTAGCTAAGATTGGATCACAAGGTCGATTGCGGCATATCGGAAGAACACGCTGGAACATTTTTATAACAGGTACCTAGTTTGATTCAGGTCCGAGATAAGTAGTTGCTTCCAAGTGATTCAATTAGCTTGTGTGTTTTTATACAACATATAAACATTTTCATGGAGCATAAACACATCCTCATTTGATTCTTTCTACTTTCGCGAGATTCATATTTTCTCTTGGACTCTCGCTAGACAAGTTCTATGGAACGCCGTGGCTAAACTTCAGTACAACTTTTGTAAGCTACCTTCATGCTGCAGAGCGACCAAAACAGAAACATTTGCGAAATAAATATTTTTGTCAGGCAAACCACAAGAGACTGCGCGTAAACCGTTGTGTTTTAAAATGGCGTGGTTGGCAAATACACCAAATTCGTATAATTTTGACTCGGCTCATATCCAGTTAAGTGACCGAAGTCATGTGCAAGGGCGAGCAGACCATAGTGGCGATAATTCACCTGTAATGGTAGTACGAAATGGGTACAAGTCGTATAACAGAGGGAAAATCCCGGTCCTGGAGAACTTTTCCATGACGGTGATGCGAGGAACAATGTAATCCAGATAACATTATATAAACAGGCGATCGTATTGCCGATCGGGTAATTATAGGAAAACGTTTTTTTTTCTCGTTCTAGTTATACGTTACTGGGTAGCAGTGGATGTGGAAAAACGACCACTTTAAATTCCATTGCAGGCGTGACAAACCTCAACCGGGGCAATATATTCGTTTTTGGGAGCAGACCAGGAGTGGCAGGCAAGAAGCTAGGGTATATGCCCCAGGTAGTAACGCTCAACAAGTGCATGTTTCGAAATGTATTTATTCTCCTTCAATTTGATATATTGGAATATGTTTTGCATGAACACGAATTCCATGCAGGAAATTGGATTATATGACGACTTTTCCATAGCTGAGACTCTAAATTATTTTGGAACACTATGTGGCATGGACAGGGACTCTGTTGGGTCGCAGATCCTTTTCCTAACTAAACTACTACAACTTCCTCCTGCTGGTCGACGAGTGGGAACACTAAGGTAAATTCAATTTTCGAAGACGGTACCCCAAGGAAATACTTGTAATCTTGCCAATAAATACATTCATTGATAAATCAAATTATTTGTAGCGGTGGCCAAAAAAGAAGAATTTCTTTCTCGGTGGCCCTTATTCATCAGCCTGAATTGTTGCTTCTTGATGAACCTGTAAGTATTAAAAAATTCTGACAATCAATTTAGTTTCAAAGCATTAGCGCATTAGATTCTCAGCTTATCTCATTTGAAATACAGACATCCGGAGTGGACCCGTTGCTTCGAGAAAGGTACGTGTTTATGACGAAATCTTAACTATGCTTCCATGCAATCTTCCATAACTATTTTATTTATGTACAACATCTTAAAGGTTAAAGAAAGGAATTTTATCTGTTATTCTTTTCAGCATTTGGAAATACTTGGTTTCGTTAACACAAACGAGGAACACTAGCATTATTATTACGACACACTACCTTAATGAGGTTTAACTAATTAATTAATGTTTGTAATGCCTAAAAATAATTAGTTTTAATAAATAATGGAATATGGTTCGTTTTTTTTCAGGCAAAGCCGAGCGATACTGTACGACCAAATACGAATTTAAAAAATATACTTTGAGAGCATCATGTATGTAGCTCCAGGTGGTCAATTCTAACCTTTCTATTCAAATTCCAGATAGGTATCATGCGATCTGGCCATTTAATAGCTGAGGATAGCCCTATACTGTTGCTCGAGAAATACAACACTACCTCATTGGAAGACGTCGTATTAAACTTGTGCAAGGAGGAAATCATTCTGCCGATAGCTTCCAGCCAGTATTCTGTAAATACTGAAGAAACAGAGAGTATGCCACAAAAGCCAAAGCTAAATTTTATAACAATATGCCCATAAATCAATCAAATCATAAAACTGCAAATTACAATAGTCAACCATTTGCGTATTACAGGTATGGCTCAGCAAGCCCGAGGATCTTTTCGACGAGTTAAAGCTCTTGTTGGCAAAAACTTGGTCATTATGCTGCGTAACTTATTGTATGCACCTATTCACCTAAGCATTTATAATAGAACCAGAAACTGGATAAAGCTTTTAAATTTATTGCATCCCTGCCTTATCTTTAGCCTTCTAATTTTCGTAACGTGGGTCCCAGCCCTGATTATTTTGTTGACGTGTGTGGGCTTTGAAAATGATCCCAAGGGTCTAAAGCTGGGAATTGTTAATCACGAGACGGAAATGAGTAATTGCTTCTCTGGTAATCACGTGGAGGGGGAGTGCGATGTGAGTCATTTGAGTTGTCAGTTTTTAGAAAGGATCCCGTCCAGCGTGTTAAATCTTGTAATAAAATACTATTTTATTATTTTATTAATATTACAACTTTTAAAATGTTTATTACACCAGCAATTACTCTTTTCTCAGGTATCTTATGAGTCTGCGAGTGCTGCCAGGGAAGGTGTAGAGGCGGGCGAGACATTCGGCTACGTTTCGTTTCCTCAAAATTTCAGTGACTACTTTTATGAAAGAGCTACCAGCGGTTCGAATGTGGACGAAGCGACTTTCAACAAATCGGAAATAATTGTGAAGCTGGATCAGTCAAGTAACGCAATAATATATTTTTCCGTCAAATGAAGTTATTTCACTAATTGGAAACGGTTAGTTATCTGAACGTGTGTAGGTAGGATAGAGTACGGAAAAATTTCGAAGACGCTGTTCGATGCGTTTGAAAACTACTCTAAAGCCTTGTTGCACAACTGTGGATTTGATGAACGGCAAGCTGCCATTGGACTAAAGGTTAACGAAAGTATTGAATCCTTTCAGAAATATGCCTTTGTCGATTTTTAACATTATAAAATCATCCATGTATATGATATACGTTATTGCAGTATGAGGATCCATTATTTGGAAATAGTGGTATGGCATCCTTGGCATATGTCGCTCCCAGTTTGTCCATTGGGTAAACATGCTTAAAAACCGGCAATACCGTATAGGTAGTGTGTGGAAATAGCGTAAATCTAATTCCCAATTATTTTAAAAATTAGATGGCTAATTTTCTTCCCAATGATTTCGACTTCAATACGCTACATTGGTGAAAAGAAAGCAGGCACTTTTGAAAGGACAAGGACATCTGGGGCCAACGTGTGGGAAATTTTGCTTGCTTATTCAATCACTGAATTTCCCGTGCTCGTAGCTCAATCCACGCTGGTATATTTAATTCTCAATTTGATATTTCAAATTGACAATCTTGGGTCACCTGCCCTCATCCTGATTGTTTCAATCATGACTGGTGCCTGTGGAATGTCATTTGGTTAGTTGTTGTACACCACTTTTTAGATGCATGCATGATTCTCTGATTTAATATTCCTTGTACTGACAAGCCTATTTTGTAACAGGGTTTCTGCTCGGAACAGCACTGAATGAAGAAGTTGAAGCAGCTTTACTCAGCATTGCTATTTTCTTTCCAAATTCCTTCGTATCGGGAATGGTAACGCATTTGCTTAAATTGCTCATGCATTTATTTGCAAAAACCTTCTAATTGTTGCCTTCGTCTGTAATTTTAGTTGTGGCCCGCGGAGGGGATGCCATTAGTCCTCCAATACATCTATACATATTTACCATGCTCCTTAAATTGTGAAACACTACGCTCCTTGTATAATCGAGGCTGGGAATTTACGCATCCCAACGTGTGGCCTGGGTTCCTCTCCGTGTTTTTATACACATCTCTTTTCATAGCTCTTACCATTATTCTGCAGAAAATTAAAACTAATTAGACTTAGCTCAAACGGTAGTAAAAACAATAATGATATTATGCTATAATATATGTATATGTGATGTGTATTTATTGTTGAATGCCGGATTCTCATTAAATCTCGCTATATATTAATTTGAGTAGTATTATTTGAGTGGTATAATTTCGCACAGTGCAGGTATAAGAGTCTAGAGCGTGTTTATGTTATAGTGTTCCGTAATTCTTAGCATTGGATTAGAGCTCACTTTAAATGTAGAAATCAGGTAAAGTGTACTTTATGTTTTTATTTTGTCCTAATGTCAAAAGTAATTGACACCAATAAGCTCATAGCTGCGTTGCTAATAATACTAAAAAGCATGAAACAAGTTCCCCGTTGAATCGTATAGAATTGAGCCACTTGTAGTCCAACCACTTTGTACGACCTCAACCCACGTCTGGCAACCTTTCCCGTGCAATTCCACGACAGTAGGTCACACCGGAAGCAAACACTTTGGTGGTTAACCCTCCCACCGAATGTTCCAAGACCCCAAGCAATGGTCAATCCGAGGATAAGGACGAATGTGCTAAGGCCAATCAGCAGCACGTTACGAAGTACAAACAATTTGACAAGAACAATAAATCCACTGACTATAATTACCACTAAAAAAGACTTGAACCATGTCAAATAATGCTTTCCAATTGAAATGTTGTACAAAATTGACAAGAGGCGGATTTTTGAGTAAAAGTCCGAGAACTATAAGGAGTTGATCTGATGACTTGACTTTCCGCCGACGCGCGTATGCCCTGAAACAACCGGAAGGTCCTTACGATTAAATTGAATTGTCGAGTTATAAAATGTATTCTTACCGAAGTCCGGATAAGCTTGCCATCATGGTTTGAACGAACAGTAGATGAATATAGAGCACCATGCCGAGACTCCCCCATTGGATAGTGTCCCACCATGCCTCATACAGCAGTGCGACGAAAATGGCGAGTGGTCTAATTGTATTCGAATTTGTAAATGGGTCCCATAAAAAATGAGCTCAAGTAAAATTTTTCCCTGTACGTAAATACGAAGAGAGGGAGTATCACCACATAATTTTGAAACACGTAGGACCCAACAAAGGCTGCGAAAATGAGGATTCGGATTTGCCGATTCCTTTCAAATTTACTTTCCAATGATAAACCTATAAATAGGAAAAATCCAAGGCACTATAGTTCTTTTTGACACAAACATTTCGAATGATGTGGTGAGTCTGGTGAGAATTAAAATTTTACTCACGCGTGCCAAGATGATGGGACAAGTTTATAGTTTGATTAACAAGTTCTATAATCTCCTTTGTTTGACCTAGGAATATATACTGGAATGAGGAGCATCCCACCGTGAGAAATATCCAAAAGATGTGAAACGTTAATTGAAAATACAGCGACTTTTCCAAATAATGATCCACCTGAATGTACAACCCAAGAATGACAGCGATGCTTGTAGATATTCGAATAAAGTAGGAGAAGTAAGTAATCCGTTTATGCGCCTGCGAAACTTCTCCAAAACAAATGTCCCCATCCTCCTGCCAAATTAAGCGAACGCGGTAGGAATACAAGGCACCGAACAAATTGAATAACCTGCGGACTTGTGGGATAAGCAGGTGCTTCATTTCGACAAACGTTCGAAAGACTGACGGTGCCAGTGTAAAATTGACCGAAATGTTTTCTGCAATTGCAGAAGTGATATCAACCGAATCGGATAGTGCTCGGCGCAATGAATCGGTATGTGTGCTAATAATTTATTAGATATTTTGCAATCAATCAAACCACGTGTCACGTTCTAATTAATGATTTTTACTAATAACAATTAATAATTCGGAGGTCTTTCATTCCCATTTGCTATTTAACCCTCTTTCTGTCATGTAATAAATATATCGAACATAATATTTTGTGTTCGTTTGACTTCCGATTCACCTTGCTATTATCATGTTGTGTTTTGTGTTGTTAATATAACACAGACGCTGCATCAGAAATGTCAAAATAAATGAATGAAAGTCACAGAATTATTTAATTACTGTAATTGTAGGGTGATTAGGGTAATGTTTTTATTCCGTGCTGTTCCTCCTTTCGGTATTTACTCCTCGCCGAAACGTGAAATCAAATCAATCAGTGAATGCTGACCTATAAAAGTGGGTATAATACCATGTGTGTACCCTCAACCCTCAACGCAGCTAAACCCCATCTAAAGACTTTATACGTCATCCATAGCGAATAGAAGTAGAAGGTGGATTGGCATGTCCCTCGAGTATGACAAATAACAAAAAATAAAATAAATGTTCTAAAGTTATTAAAGTATAAAGTAAGAGATATACCTAGACTAGTTAAGCAATGTCTACTATCGTAAACTTTGTTGACCTCGGTAGTGAAATTATATACAAAAGAAAGCTTTCATGCCATAAAATGCAATGTTGATTTAGATATCATATCGTATATATCCATCTTTATTCTGTTTAAAGATTGTTTTATTTTATTTTATTGCACACCTGTCAAGGCTAAAATTAAATCATTAATTAATAGCTGCGAAGTTGAGCTTGCAACCGCAAAAGCATACTTTGTTCTTGGTTGTTTCATTTATTTTGAACATTTTGAAGCAATACCGGGAAGGTTATTGGCTAGGTTGGGCAAGTAGATATACATATATAGAATTTTATTGTTCTATCACTACTGGTTAATTGCTACTGGCTTCTACAACTAAATTGACTGGTAAATAAACTCATTTTATATACTTCGCTTCCCTGAAGCTCGCGTCGGGTGAATGTGGCTAATAATATAAAGAAAAAGTTATGAATGTTCGGTGTGCATGTGGTAGTAAACGGTAATATGCCTACAAAACCTACAATTTTGTGGTATGGTTTAACTCGTAAGCTTTTTCCTTATGGCATTAATATGGAAAGAGGTTTAATCGATTCATATGTCTAATTAAGGACGGGGTAGTAGCTCCTCTGCTCAATTTGCCGACATACGGCGTGCGTCATATGTCATGCTTGCCGTAGTGTTAAAGTTAACAAGACGCAACCAACGACATGCATATTATATGCAACAGGGAAATACATATGTTTTGTACCTGCAATTTTATCATAATTAGGATGAGGACATACTAATGGCAAATATACCCGTGAACTCCGGAAATGTCTTTAGTATGCAAATCTTGTGGTGTACTACATATAAACTCACAATGTATGACACGAGCTCATACGATGGGAACACAACTTTCATTTTTCTCACGCAAGTCCCTATTCCGTATACAAAAACTAACCGACATTTTGACAGATTGTATCAAACTGCAGCCATAATCTGTTGTAAGTAAATGCCAGGCAAGTTGTACTTAAACTAAATACACTGCAAACGAACGTAGGAAACAATGAGGGGGAAGGCATTTTAGTAATAACTCTTTATATGACTAAGCAGTTTCAGTGCTGGCAGTACTTTTTTCCATTTCAAAGTGCATACCTTAGTATACTTATGTATGTGGATCACCATCAAATGTTTTTATGTCACACGAAATGAAGGTCTGCTCTAACTGGCGACCAGCTCATTCAGCTCACACTTATACGCTTGCTTAAAGTAGGATGGAATCCTAACAACAATGCAAGAACCAGTTCACATAATTTACATTCAGTCTCCCTTTTATTAAAAGCGAAAACAATAAATGAATTTAACCCTGCAATATATTATTATAATCTCGTGCCCACAATAACACAATCATATAGGGATATATATACCGTGTCAAGTATGAATTAACAAATTGCTCTCTAGCCAAAGCAGGTGGCTTTTCCCAGTTTTCGTTTTCAATTCAAGCGCACAAAGCAAAATTTACTCACACAATCATTTCATTTTCTTTGAAACCAAAATAGCTATAGGTTTAAGGCCAAGGGTAAAATAGTAAAAAAAACAAGTTCTTGAAAGAGGCATGTGCTTTGACATCACGCGGAATTGAGTAAATCGAGCCTTGTGGTATTTACCTGTAACAAACTATTAAAAAAGTGTAATAGCCGCAAACCAGGGAAGAGGTAGGTATAACGCAGGAATCTCATATTAGAAATTACCAACAAAGAAGAGGAAAACAAAGGAAAAGTCCATACATATTCATATATAGTTTATATAGTGTCCACACCTACAATCAGTCAGTCACCAGCGCAGCATCATATTGAAGCTTCATCAGTTACAAGTGGTTAAGTTAAAACGTGAATCGGGAAAGCCTTTTTCAACCTCACAAGTTTCATTTTTCCGTCAATCTTGTAGAAAGTGGATAAAAAAGTAATTTGAAATTGTAAAATGCGTTTTTGCTATGTATAACAACAACACGGAATATGAAAACACAAAAATGCCGTTGTCGTGCTCTGCATTTACAACATTTTTTATGTATCACGAACGTCCCTCGATTGTTCCTCCTTGCGTTTGAGATACTAATTTGCCACCGGTCATTGTGAAACGTAACGTGCAAATGTCAATTGATTGACATGAGCAAGAAGAGAGCTACTTGCGAAAATATCAAAATTCAGTTGGAATTTTATTATCGCTTGGCCAAGCCATTGAATAAGTGATTAGCCACTTGTTTATTAAATTTTATTCGAGTTTTCTACAATTTGAAATTGTCATTCCAAAGTTAACGGCTAGATTTGAATGGCAGTAGACCAGCTAATAAATCCAATTCAAGGATGTAAAATACAATCGTAAAAAATGACTCTACCGGTCTATATAGTTTCAATCAAAGGGTGAAATGTGTGACAATTGCTGGTTTTGATAGAAAAACAATAATTCGAAAAGTGAGCATTAGACGGCTCACATGAACTTGCAAATAATTACAGATCGCAACTGTCAAACAACGGTAAAGGTGCTAGTAATTGGACGTTTTCTGCTTTGCAGATATTTCAAAACGTGTGGTAAACGTGCAGCAAATGGGTTTGGAGTGACGACTAAAGACATTTGGTGGGCAGCGAGTGGGTTTTCACCTTAAAAATGGAAAGTTTTTCGTGTTTTCATACGTTCTAACAAATTGATGTAAGGATTTAAGAGATGTGCAAACCAATTCCGTCCACCTCAAGGAACGTGATCTCTATGACTTTTAAGGTTGCACAGGTGCAGGTGCTGTTATTTTGTGACACAGGGACTTTGCTCAAGTACCTAAAAGCGTAGTTCGTGGATTTCCTCCTGTGTGTGTAAATGACAAGAAGCGTTTTGTGCATGTGTGCGTTCCATGCGTGCTGTAATGCACAGGTTGACTATACTAATTTTGTGTTGCATTTAAACTGCGAAATTGCCTAAATTCCCTATATTTTCGTATATCATGTTAATATTTTGCAAACGCACATGCAAATCATTGAATCACGATGCTAATAATACTAATGGGTGTATATTCAATACTAAACCGCCGAGCATGCCACATGCCATGTAAGTTTACGAAATAATGATCGGCTATAACAGCAGTGAATGCCTAAGTGAACGAACCAGTTTTTGCTTTGAAACGAGAGATTTAAAACTTTGAAGTTTTGATTTTGACTCATTTTCTTGGTCGTAGTAGGTACATACCATTCTCATGATCACTCATGAGTCTTTGAGAAGATAATCAAAATGTGATGAGGATACCTATACACACATCGGTGTTTAATGGATGAAGGCTGCCTAAAACAGTTTTACTTTCTATAGAGGAAATCTAAAGAGCTGTAGGATATCGTCATCCATATAAAGGAACTAGTAATATAAAGTTGTCAGTCGGTCACTGGTTCATTCAACAGATTGGTCACTGGTCACTCAACAACACGGGGTTGGTAGGAGGCAAGGGAAGTGGACGATGAAAATGAGAAGACGTTTTTGCTGGTTAAACATTTTTATGATCAGGAAAACCAACCAAAAGGCACAACCCTGGCAGTCAAAGTTGTTGATTCAACATTACTGACATGGCATTCATCATCATCGCCTCCTCTTGATACCCTTATCTTGCATGAACAACAAAATGTACTGAACAAAAACACGTTTTTGCAAACCTAATCCTCCAAATCTTTCTAGTATGCTATATAGCACATCATATCATGGTCGTGGTGCTTAGTGCTCTTTCGTCCTGAATATTTCCACATTTCCCTTCCCTAACAGATCCTGACATTGAATTGCATGCGTACACAGCCAGGCCTACGGGCCATATGAGAATAATACTTTCGATTTATATCGATTTCAAAGACATCACAAATGACCAAGGTACCTCAGCCAAGGATATCATCGTCTTCTAAGGAAGAATTCATCCATATATTAACATCTGCTGCTACCTGTAAAAAAAACTCTAATTACCAGTCTCTCATTCTAATTCAATGAAGCCGGGGAAATGTATTATTGCAAATGCCTAAATGAATATTAAGAGAAAAAGCAATATTTCAAAAAGACTCTCCGCCCATCCTTCGAAAAATGTAAAAAAAACTCTAATTACCAGTCTCTCATTCTAATTCAATGAAGCCAGGGAAATGTATTATTGCAAATGCCTAAATGAATATTAAGAGAAAAAGCAATATTTCAAAAAGACTCTCCGCCCATCCTTCGAAAAGAACTCATTTAGTCGGCATTATACTCCACTCCACTGCGTGTGCGGATGTGCATCAGAATGTGCAAAAATTGTGTTGTGTGATTAGTGATCATGATCAAAGGAGAGTTATGTACCGAGTCAATTTTTTTCATATAGAGAGTGCGTCAATATACCAATTCTTTTTTTAAAGAAAAAGCTGTGTTGTTTTGGCATTGTTCTCACGACTTAACAGTGGAACGACGGTATTTTATAGATGAAGAGTAATAATGTATTAGTATGCAGAGCGGACATATATTAGTTGTTTGCTACCTCGAAGGGTATGTTTATTCCTTCGATTTTGTCAGTGAAGGTGGACAAAAAAAGAGTGGAAAGTGATTAGCTGTCAGTGAATATTTTTTTTAAATATACGGTTTTACCGTGTACTGACTCTTAGGCAGTTTGTGAAAATGTGGTTTGGTGATGTGAAACAGGCTACCTTTCAGGGCACGTAGACGTAACCATTATTGTCATAATGAAGGGGTAGTATAATCAGATTTGTAATCAAATCAAGTAATAACGCTCAATATTCAAAGTTCGCTATTAGCATAATTGTAGACAGTGAAAGAGAGGCTAGCTAGAGATCAGTAACCGGACTGTGGGATTTGGTGGTGTTGGCAGATATTCTATAATAAAATGGTACCTGATTCGAAAAAGAAATTTGATGAGCATATCCTCACATATCACGTTCCTAGCATGGATGCCTATTCCCAACTAGTGTATCTGTTGTGCAGCCCTGTTAAACCAATCATGCCTTTGGAGTAAAAGTAAAGGTCGATGAGAACAACCGTGTGGAAAGAAAGCAGATATAAGTACATACATCATCAAGATTTATCATCCTCATCATTCATGTGTGTATGTCTATCGCTGTCAATTTTTCAAGTTGAGGTGACCTGTCGTGTGCCGTGTACCCTGCTTGACACACAAGGGGACTTATGACACAGTCATGTAACGCATGACTCAAGATGACCACAGTTTTTTCTTGGATTTTCATTTCCCCAACAAGAGTTTCCTCAAGACACAGCTTTTCCTCAAAAACTGCAGTTTCTTTTATTATAGAAAGGCATTAAGGAAGGTTTGCATTGCAATTTCGTTCCTGAGGAGGAATCATCCATAAATGCATCAAACCAGACGGAGGAGTCGTACCCATCATCATCATCATCATGAGACTTTTTCACAGTCGTGTCCGCAATAGGAAGCGGTCTAGTTTTTTAAATACTGCTATTAGCGCAGTCTTAAGTATTCCTCTTGTATTACTACTAGTTTTTATTTCATTGGGGGTCGAGGGTGGAATTACTAGTTTTAGTGTAAGTGCCAGTAAAACTAGTTTACTCTCAAGTTCAACTATTAACTTCTTCGGGACTTTCATTGTACTGTATTTAGGTAAGTCATATTTATGTGATCGAAATCGAATAAAAAACAATATATTACCAGAATTATATGACGGGTTTACGATTATGATGAGGAGATTATAGTGCAGTTACGCAGATGCACTTGCACATTTATAGTTCGGTGAAATGTTGTTTATGGTGGTCAGTTGAAATTGAGGGTGCGTTGTGTATGGTTTTCTGGACACTTGTGTTTTAATTTTCGCCTAACTTTCGTGTAGCGTTTCCAGATTTTGCGTTAACCAAAAGTATACGAAATGGGAAAGAGAAGGAGGTGCAGTTCTCAGCACAGCAGTCTTCCCCACAACCATTCCCTCCTTCGGGTGCGTACTCCTCCAGATCTTTGCAAGTGCCGGAGAATGCAACGTCAGCGTCGGAGGAGCTGGACTCGGATTCGTCCGAGCTGGATTCAGAGATGAGGATTGTCAAAGAGTTCCAGGGGAGTAAGCGGAAGCGGAGGCGGAATCGACTGAGTCGTCAAATGGGATTGGCTCAGGAAATTGCAATTGTTGCACCTGGTACGTACAAGTCTGGCTTTAAAAAGATGTTACCTAATTTTTTCAAGTGTAATAACCATTCCTCTTATTCCTGTTTGCTTAGCATTGCAAACCATGGGCTGCATTCCAAAGTTCTTCTGTGGAATGAACTCGAAGGCCCCAAATGAGGAGACCAGTGCATTGAACGATCTTGCATATTTGATCAAATTTGCCATGATGTAAAGTTTTGATATTGGGATTACCCGAACAATAACTATTAACAATTAACTTAACTGAAAATTATTGCAGTTCCTTAAATTAACCAACATGTATTTATATAGGGACGATGATGATGTGGGGTATGAAGAATCACTCTTTGACTCATCCAATAAAAAGGGGAAAGACGGCCTTCAAGGGAATAAGAAACGTCGTAAACCTATGGAACAAGTAAAGGACGACCTGATACTTGAAAACATGGCTGAAGAAGAGCTTATCCAAGAGGACCCTGCTAATCTTCCTTTTGTGTGGACGGATATGGAAAATCGCATCAAGACAAAAGGAAAACCTGGGAATAAGGAGCGATACGATGAGGAGCTCATGGATGCAATTATTGTCGAGCCGGAGCAATCCTCTGTTGGAGCTTTGCTAACTGGTATCAAGTCGGTTTTGCGAATTGGACGGAGTGTAGATCACACTTTGCAAGGAAATGCTAGTCAAGTGAGCCCCCGTGGTCTTAGTAATCGCAGTACAAAATCGCTGATGAGGCGACGACAAGGTTGGAGACGACGGTGGAAGACACCATTTTGGAGGGTTTGATTTAATATATCACTTATTTACATCAATCCAATAAATCAGTACAGTTTGAAACAACATCTCCACGCATTTTGTTTTACATTGCAGACCCCACAGTTCCGCCAGGATATGGAACTTGCGAAAAGAATCGGGAAAACGGAGAAGGACGATGCAAAATGCTCTAGTACATTCAATGTATGTCCGTACACAGTCCACGAAATGATGGACATTGTGCACGGAGGCTATCAGCGCCGTGAGAAGAAGAAGAACAAACAGAAGCAACAGTGGTTCCTCAATGCCAATGGACCACCAGAATCTAGTGAAGAGGATACTTCAGCCAAGCCATTCAAGGACCCTGAGAATCTAATTACAACAACGACTGAAAAAACCCACTTTCACCAAAAGGACCCAGAGTCCCAAATATATTATAGTCTCTATCCCCATAAAGCCATAGAAATGGGAATGACAACAGTGCCGACAACTACGAGGAGACCGTCGGCTGGAAGCCATGATCAGAGACGACCCCCAGGAAAAATACAATCTCACGTCGAGTATGAAAACGACGAAAGCTCAAAGGAACCGAGACCTGAGCATATGGACCTTCAATTAAATAAACATAAGAACAAGAACAGACGCCCTCAATTTAATCCTTGGAGACCTCCAAATCAACCTGGCCCACATGGCAAAAGACCGTTGATCAGACCGCAACCTACGGTTTACGTCGAACAAATCTCCTACGAGGACAATAACAGCCAAGATGAGCAAGACGACAAGGGAAAGCAGAGTGAGGACTCCAATGAAGATGGAAACTCTTCCGAAGAAAAAGCGAAATCTCAACAGTTGCAAAATCGACCCATGCCACCACCACAACCAATGTCGGGCACGCAACAAGCATTTGGTAACCCAAAACCTCCGTTTCATCCAATTCAACCATTTCTCCAGAATGGACCTCCTCAAAGTAAACCTAATCCGATAGCACGGCCAAGGCCGAAATACAAACTCCAGAAACCGACAAAACTACAAAAGGCCAAACGTCCCCGTCCTCCAACTCCGCCGACAGAGGATCAACAGAAAGACGAGCAGCGAGGGGAGGATGAAGATGAGGAGGAGGGGGAGGAAGAAGATGAAGCAGACGGGGAAGAGGACAGTCAGGAAAATAGTTCTGAAGAAAACAAGGACAAAAAGAGTTTGCCACCACCACCAGATGGCCCATCACCGCCGAATAATAATAATAATAATCCGCCAAAGGTAGTTCATGGAAGACCTTCAGAAGAGGTGGGACAGCAACCAAAGGAAAGAAATAACCCACCATCCACAGAAGATGATTTAGACAACTCGGACGAAGAGCAGAACTCAAATTCTGGTCCAGTTGAAGGTTCCAGGGAGCAGGATTTGATTTCAATGGAACTGGCAAAAATACCAAAGCCTGCTCGCCCTCCACGTCCCCAATTTGGAATGAAGAATCATTCTTCGGAGTACTCGGATGAAATGGGAGGTCGTCCTCACCTGCGTCCCATCAATTACTCCTACTTTAAGAGACCTCAAGATCAAAATGAGGGACCTCCACATCCACAGGGACCTCCAGCTTCCCCGTCCCCACCTCCAAATTCCTCGACGCAANTAAGAGACCTCAAGATCAAAATGAGGGACCTCCACATCCACAGGGACCTCCAGCTTCCCCGTCCCCACCTCCAAATTCCTCAACGCAAAAGTACTCGACTGGATTTCTAAGTTTTATCTTTGGAAAGAAGGATGATAAATCGAAACAGAAGCCAGGAAATTTTAAAAATAGATTACCACAACCACCACCTCCAACAAATTCGGACGAGGATGACGGAAACGAAACCGACGACGATGATGATGACGGTTCTGATGAAAGCGAAGAAACAAAAAAGCAGGATAGGCACCACCTCCAAATTCCTCAACGCAAAAGTACTCGACTGGATTTCTAAGTTTTATATTTGGAAAGAAGGATGATAAATCGAAACAGAAGCCAGGAAATTTTAAAAATAGGTTACCACAACCGCCACCTCCAACAAATTCGGACGAGGATGACGGAAACGAAACCGACGACGATGATGATGACGGTTCTGATGAAAGCGAAGAAACAAAAAAGCAGGATAGGCCAAACGGTCTTACAGGACCCGATGGAAAATACGAAGTTGGATATTTAGGCCCACGACCTTCACCTATAACACCAAATTTTGAGCCACCTGTAAAACCGGAAAGACCCTACAAGGGGGCGACAAGTATGGAAGACTCTGACGAAAAGAGGGTACGCTCTCACGTTCACAGAACGTCAACAACTCCTGCACCAACAGAAAACTCATCCAATAAGCCAATCGTGCAAATTCCACAACTTGAAGGATTGGGGCAAATACTTTTCATTGGTAAACCTCACCGTATTAATGATATCCCACCTCCAGCGACGCCACCTCCACGTACGTCCACCACCCCTGACATCCAACCTTCCACAACCCCAGCAACGCCTTCAAAGAAATCAAAGGATTCTGACGAGGATGAGGCTGAAAGTGACGAAGATAAGCTCTCGGAGGAAACTTCGAAGGAATCCAAGGAGTCGTCAGAGGAAAACGAACGACAAAAGCCAGCAAGCAAACCGGGTTCAACCAAACCGGAAGGAATTTCGGCTGAAAAGAAACAGAATGACGAACGAATCCCACCACCTCCACCAATTGCAAACTTTAGGCCGCAAGTACCTCCAGCAAAACCATCTGCACCGCAAGCTAAAATTCCTTCGTCAACAGCAAAACCGTTGAAAACACGCACAGATTATAGTGAAGAGAAACAGTTGGATGATTCCAACCAAACCAAAGAAGATGATGATTCTGGCGAGGATAACAAAGAAACCAACTCGGACGAAAACAGTGATGAGGGATCATCCGAAGAAGATAAAAAACCCAAACGTCCTCCCCCAAGGAGAAAGCCGGAGGACGACGAGTTGGATAATCGCCCAGAACATCTACCACCTCAGCGACCACTCCTAGGCGATGTTGTTCAGATAGGTGAAATCTTGAACGTCCCCGCTACAGTTGACGATGACGAGGCGGATGGACAAGAAGATGGGGATATTCCAGCACCCCCACCTCTCGCACAAGGATTCGCCACGTCACTAGAAATTGTAGTACCAACCAAGGCTCCACCACCAAAGTTTTCCATCAAAAAGATTGTCAGTCAAGGAGGAGTACCAAATCAAGCCACCGGCGAGGACGGAAACAGTCCGAGTTCAGGAACCAGAAATCCTTCTGAACAGTTCCAAGGCGTACGAAACCCCGGTGGTTCATCAAACTCCAATCGCGGTCCTAGTTTAGACAACGGAATGAAGAACCAGAAGCAACAACAAAAACAACAACAGCAGAAACCGAAAGATGAGGATGAGGATGGAAAGAAGTCGTCTGAGGAGAAATCGTCTGAAGAGAAGAAGGAAAAGAGCTCAGAGGAATCGGAAGAGGATGATATGCTGAAAGGTGTCATTGCTGGATTTGACTCTGTCGTGGTAGGCTCAGACGACCACGATGAACAAAACGATGGGGGACGTCCTAATAAGAATCCGCCACCTCCACCACCATTATTCACAGGTCCGACAGCGCAAAAGCAACAACTTTTGAATGGAAAACCGTATCCACCTCGACCCATCTCAAAGCCACAGTTGCCACAATTTAACAGACCAAATTCATTGAGAAATGAACTACTGCAGCAGCAGCAACATAAACCAAGTCCAATGAGACCCATGCAGCCTAACGGACCGGGACCCCAACAACAGCGACCTTCATTTTCCATGTCTTCCCTTCTACGTCCTTTGATTGGTCGACCAATTTACAAAAAGAAGCCTTTGGACCCGAAAGTTGTTCAGTGGATCCGAGAATCTTATGGAATACCGGATTTAAACAACAATCAAAGTCCACCCCATCACCTTCAACAGCCAAATCGGTCGGGATTGGAAAGCTTAGATGCAAAGGAGAATTCAACAATGCCAGCCAAAGTGGAAAAGAATCGTAAAAAGGTGAGTGATAAATCCTCAGAGAAACCTTCCGCCAAAAACAAATCAGTTGAGAAAACAAGCCACAACAAAAACAATAAATCCACTGAGAAAATTAAGTTGGGAAAATTGAAGCCAGGGAATGATTACGAGGATGTTGAAGCTAAAATGGCACAGGCTTTATTCAGCAGCTCAGAAGAGAACCACGAGGAAGAAGAAACGTCCGAAGAAGATAGCAAAGTTGGCAAACCTCAGCAGATTAAAGTCAGCATAGTTAACAAGTCAGTCGAAAGGAAAAGTTCTTCTGAACTCAATTCCAAGGTGAAAATCTCACCTCCAGCAGACGAAAGTACCAAGAAACCAACTCCTTCATCTAAAGAAAATGTGAAGCCAACTTCATCCGAAAGACCCCACATTTCATCCTTAGAGAGGTCATCTTCCTCGGAGGTACGTAAGAAGCTCCACACTTCGTCAAGAGAAAAGTTGAAGCCATCTTCAGCTGAAAGCAAACCTAAGTTACCCCTTAAAAAGATAGTCTCATCCGTGGAGGTAAAGGGTATTAGTAACTTGTCAAATGAATGGAAACATCCTCCTCCATCAACTACCAGTAAACCACCCACGGGTTCTGGACGCAAAGGAACAACGGCGCCAGAAAAGACTAAAAGTAAGACTAAATCCTCATCGAGACTCCGGCCAATGAAAGCGCCACCAGCATCTACGAAAATCATAGTTTCCATTAAGTCAAAGTCTGGAAGGAACAGAAATGGCACGAAAAGTCACCCAACTTCCACCAAAGCGTCCTTACGACTTCCCCCAATTTACGGTAAACAGCGTCAACGATTTGGATAACCAGTCCTCAACAGTTGCAAAATAAGCGTGTTGTAAATTCAAGCTCATCATATACTATTATTATTATTATGAGCTTTGTCTCATGTAAAAATGCTCCGAACTCAAAGATATTACCGATTTCCCTATAAATTACAACACACGCTTTTGTTACGCGTTGTAATTTTCTTGTAGATAATTATCGAGATTTTATATACATCTAGTTTTACGGTTTGTAGACCGTACATAATCGAATTAGCATGTATTTATGACTGAATTAGGTTGCATATAATATTTATATAATTTATTATTGAATTCAGCAAATAATTTATCTTCTTAATGTTTTTGTAGAATTGTAAAAACCTGTGTGAATGGCTACGTTAAATAAACAGTGTATTTTTTTATTTAAACTTTACTTCAAACTGACTTGTCGAATATGAAAGTTTAAGGGTGACTACTGCTATTAGGTAATATTACACACAAAAAAGATCATTCTCTTGCCAAAAATATTTTTTTTGGATAATCATCTTTATTACACGGTTAACGTCCTGTGTTGGCCGGTATATTTGATAACTTATCGCTTTAGCGTAAGACAAGACCAATAATTTTCTACCAATGTGTGTGTGTACTCATCGACGTCACCGATGAAAGCAGATTACACCAAAATCCCTACATCCCCCAAGAATTTGATGAATTGCTTGTTTCCAATCTTGTTTCGCATGCCAAGCCACAAAATAATGTTAAACATCCCTTTCCCTACATTTTTTGTTGACCATGGTATATTTTATTGATTTGGACCTGCCAAGATGAAACTGAAATTGGGTAGAGAGATGCTACTTTATCATATTCAGATAAATATATTTAATGGCTCTTGCCACTGAAATAATGTGTAGCTGCATTCTTCAACCAGCAGAAGAATACTTTAAAGTCATTAGTAGTTAGTTACTACTACTGTTTAGATTCGTCTATTTTGTACAGAAAAAACTATAAGTTTTTATCACCGTGTACTCCTCACACGAGCGACCATCTTCTACAAGGCACATTGGCTTTTGACTAGAGACGAACCGGATTCGCTTTTCTCATGGCACACTTTACAATAATATGATAATTTCATTCATTCTCGAGTTTCTGAATTTATGCAAAACTTGAGGAGGAAAATCGTTTAGCCACCACCACCGCATGAGTAAAAAAATATGGCTCGTAGATAAAAAAGTGCATGTAGTGCAAGTAAGTGCACACAAAACCAAAATCTGTAAACCGTAAACCACAGACACAAACAAAATGAGCAAAATCCAATCCTTCCTGCACAGACAGGAGGTACACATCCACTATAACTCCACATGCATGCGCATATATGCCTATATTGAGACAGTTTTCGAGATTTTGCAGAAAAAAGCAAAGTGCATCTCTTTGGCTCAATCTGAACAAAGAAGGCAAGGTACACACGATACACACCTCCACGAGCGAGGTATAAAATGTCTGATGATCTGTTTGTTGAGTTGCTGTTATAATGAACCATGTCAATAATGAAATCGAATGAACCATTGGATGAGCAGGCTGTTTGCCAATCCTCAGTCACAACTATGAAGATAGACAGGGTGGTTTTGTGCGAAGGGTATATAAAGTCCACGTTAAAGAGGAGCACAAGGTTATTGAAGCAGATACAAAATAGAAAATGATGTGTTAAGTAAAATCCCTAATTTTTAAAACCTTTAATAAACAGCTTTTTTATCCCAAGCTTGTACTTATTTTGACCGCACACACACACATGCATACAACACGTAACAAGTAGTTTTTTTTATAAACTATATATTACTCCATCAAAAGAGAAACGCGAGAGGTATGCGATTACCAAGAGCTAAAATACTGTAATCAATATATACACTTGTAAATATATCCTTTTTCACTTTTTCTTCCCGTTCGCCCTTTGGAAGAAATTGTTATTCTACACGACTCATCAATATTGCACTTGCCTTTAAAGGAATTTATTAGTTGAATTCGTAATCCATTTTTTAACCAAACGTGCTCATACACATGTACGCATAAAAGGAGTAAAATTGAAAAAAAAATTTAACTCCTCATATCAAATTGCCTTTTGATTTTAACACGCATCCATCCCATCAAGAAATTTTTAATTGAAAATTAGAGTCGTAAGATTTGGGGAGAAATTTGTGATTGTGGGAGAAGTATGCATAACACAGAGGCACGCAACGCAGTATTCAGCGAAATTTGATTAAAAATTTGGTTAAATTACAGCCACCAGAAAAAGTTTCAAATTTATATATTGACTGCATAATATTATTATTACTGTACACTATAAAAAGGACGATGGACTTTGGGAGATGACGATAATATGGCTAACAATTGTTGAACATTTTCTGTTTTGTTTCATCTGCACTTTTTCTTTTTACTCTCTTGAGAGGGCTAACAGCGCAAAATCTTTATAAAGCGTGCACGTGCACCTAAACGTAATCGTGCAGTTGCACTAGCCTTGACTTTGCTTCACTGTTTTAATCTTTAATCGTGATATTTTCGTATGAATTCTAAAAAGTTGAGGATAATAGAGCCCCTGCTCTTGTCTTTCCCATTTGTCTCCATTAGCACACGCTTCATTTACTCTGCATGATCCCATCGCATCGCAATTCGCATACCGTATTACAGTATACAGTACCTTGCAGCGTATACCCACTCATCCACATTATCAACATAATTACTGTACTTGACTGCTTAATTCTCCTGATAAGATTTTTCCTCTTATTCTTCCACTTTATCAGATCAATCCCTCGTCGGTCGGATGTGGAGGGTATAGAAGAGTATAATAGTGTATATAGCCACTGCAAAAAATGACGACGCTCAATTAGACTCATTTCATTCATAATGAAAAAGGTGACAATTTGAAGAAAAGATTTTCATTTGTTCGCCGTATGGACGTGATACTAGAAAAGATAAGAAAAAGTAAAAGTTTTTTTCTCTATCAAGTACATATATCGCATCATATTGTACATATATGCATCATGCATAATGTGCATATTATTGTGATAGGCGTGTATAGGGAAATTCCATAATAGAAATGCACTCTAAAAAACGTGAATAGCTACATGGTCAAACCCTTATTATTCATAATACGCCACTGGTCAAACGGAAGTACTCAAATTGCTTGCAAATTAGCAAAAGTCGGCAGAATTTGTAGACCGCGGTGTGTACCCAAGTCTGTTTTATATCAACAAGAATCCGCACTTCCAAAATGATGTACTTAATTTGTGCAATTTTCACTTGTCTATATAGTGCCGTACATCTAACAAAAATGAAAATTGCTTGACACTTGCCAACAAAATCGTGCACGCCCATTGTTTTTGGCAAAGGAGAACGAATTGGTCATTGTTCTTCTTCGGTTTTACTTTTTCTCCTGTCTTACATAGATTTTCGTGAAAATCATTATGATAAATCGGTAAAATCCCCTTGAAGTCTAAGGAATTGAGGCTGAACCCTGTTGATGAGATTTATGGGATGTGTACATGCATTATCTTTTTTGGATTTTTTGGTACTGTTTACCAAACAAATTATGGTTTAGTTAAAAAATCGTTTTATTGCACGCATCAAATACTAACTTGGTCTAGATTTTGGGCAGAATAATATATATGTGTGTACTGTGTACGTAGTAGTGACCACAGTATGCTTCTGCGTTAGATCTTCAATCTTCGCACATGCACCACCTTTTGTGAATTCCTTCAGCAGGTTACGCCGTTGGCAGTTGAACAATTACAAGAATAGCGTGTGGTATACTCCCACGTACACAGTATTTACTTAAAGTTATCCTTAGCATCTCATCGTCAGTCCCGTTTCGAAATTGTTAAAAATTTTAAGGCATTTCTTGTTTATGCCATGATCGTGCATAATATGGTGTGCTGACGACGTGAAAAATTAGAGCGAAATAACACTAACGACTCAAGTTAGGCTCATATTATCTGTGTTCTCGGAAGGAACTCTGAAAGAAAGATGACTAACATCTTAACTAAGGGCTATAAACAAAAATATAACAAGGTACATTTAAGCTCATTTTGTATTCATGTTATTAAGCCATACAATAAATCTTCATCGCAGAGTCGTGCTCACATCAACAACCATTTTCCTTTAAATTCTCAAAACAGAAGCCCCAACAAATTATGCTTTTTAGATGTTTCGGAGAAGTAGAAAAAATGAAATATTCTGTTGGTATTTACCCTCATTGATATTAGGATTTATAAATAACAACAAAAAATGGTAATAAATTTCCTTCAAAATTGGATTCTATAAGGAATTAAGACGTTTCGAGTTCTCGAAATTGGAGTATGCCTAAACTAATTATTCGTAGGATTTTGATGTGTATACGTATATACTACCTTGTTTCCTTCTTCCCTCTCTGGTCGCTTGCCAAAATTGAAAATTTATGGACTTTCAGGGCTATTAAGCAAAAACCTTTATGAGGTTAGTGTTGAATAATGCCATATAATCAATTAAGTACGCTCATCCTTATTTCAGATTAAATTTATTATGGTTTACCCCGATTATTATTATTTTAACCAAGAATATTCCTGAACACGTTTTTTGTTTTATTTCTTTTAAATTGGAGTCTTGAGGGAAATGGATGAGTGTATATCCTTATCAGCGATGACTGCGGCATTCAAGAAAGAAGTACCTATAATGGACTCGTTCCTTCAAATCCTAAATTATTTATTCTCCTTATCTCGTTTGGAAAAAAATGTTATATGTAGACCATAATAATCCATGTATTGAGGACTTTTTCTTTCGGATATCTCTTATCTATCGTTTGAAACTTGGGGAGCCTGCTCGGAATTAGAATTTAGGAATCCTTATCGCTATATGACTACAATGTGTATTATCTTTTTGGGATTCAAATTGTAAACAGGAAGCATATGCATTAAACCTATGCCAGAAGTAGAAGGAATATCCATGTTATCTCTGGAATCGGGATGAAGCATTCACATTATGAACAATAGAGTATAGAGTATGTATTTAAAAGATGATTACTATTTCAGTCTATTATGATATGGTACTGCATTATATTGAGTTTTCTTTTTCACGATTTCATATCTATTGCGCATTTGCATACCAAAAAAAAACGGAAATGCCATTGTTGTTTTGTAATAGCAATATCCTCCCAGAATAACATTTCAGAATAAATTGAAATCCTGGAGCAATCCCTCCCTAGTTTCAAAGTTTGAACATTTAAAATTTTCACGTTGACTCTATTTCAGTTTAGTAGTTCATACCTGTAGACAACTTCAACCTGGCTTCCAGCACACGTTTACAATACCCTTAAAATACTTGAAATTAATTCAATTTGCGGAATAGTTAATTACATCATGGCAGAATACTTTTCGCCAATTGAGCTTCCAGCGACCGATGAAGCACTTGAGCGGAGCATTGAGCAACTACTTGGAATCCCTTGTGCGAGACCATCCTTCTCCAGACCCCAACAATGGTCTCCTCCTCCAGAACTGCAAATCCTGGCAGAACAAGATGATGAAAACAGTGAGGAGAATGTAAGAATGCAAGTAGAAGTGGGCCTTCATGGGATTGAACACGTGGAGTTTTTCCAGCGATTCCATATGCCTATGGAAGAACGTAGAAAAGTGCCTGGCTGCGGTATTGACCATCATGACATATTTGACGAACCTGTGGGGTATGAAATAGACACTGTGCTCGCGGGATCTGAAGTTTTCAGGCGTGAAAATGTGAGACACGTATTTGACCGATCGGATAGCGAATATACCGATCCACGCTCATCTGCTATTATGGTTGGGGGTAACTCGTTCGGGAAATCCCAAGTGGAGTGTAGACAGTATAGAGGGTAAGTAACGCACAATTTTTAGTTAGAATTTGAGTGGATTCATGTACATAAAAATAAAATGTGTTAGTCCCGTGTTATTTATTTGGGTTTTTTTTTAAAAATCCATCTGTTTTTTTAGACCTGCGAACAGAACGAGAACCATTCGGAGGCGCAGCCTAACTTTCCCACGTCCACAGCCACATCCCTCACAGACTCTTTTCAGCAGTGAGGAAACTCATCGCAAGGATCATCGCCGTCCTCAGCTATTGGGGCAGCTAAGTCCCCTCACATCATCGTCGTCGTCGTCATCATCATCATCTTCAATCGATTCACCCGAGTTTATGCCTTTGGCCACATCCAGCTTTCATAATGAGATCCCAACTCCAAGAAGGTTCAGCTACAGTCGGGTGGATCTAATGCCGAAAGGTCGGTATATTCCAAGTCACAGCCCTCATTCCTCTCCGGAACCTTCCATCGCGTCCTCTGTGTCAGAGAGTCCGAGTCCTATCGCAGGTTGGAGTAACTTTCCCCATCCCCGGTGGGAGCAACGCTCTCCTCCGCCGGTTTCAGATGAAGAGGTGGAATTTAGTGACAGCGCACACGACTGGGATTTCGGATTTCGCCCATCCCGTTTTAACCAACACTCCCCTCCCCCTCGAACCGATGCAGGGCTGCAGCTGGAGCAAGAAGGGAACTTGAATAGCGGCGAAGGAGACTGGGATTCGGACACAACTATTGAAATTTAGTGAAAGGGAAAGTTGAAAGTGAATTTAAAAAAATAATATACTATTTATTTATGTAATAATGTGAACTGACTGGAAAGACTATCCGGTTGAAAGAGTATTTAGCAAATTTTTCAATCTAAATTTAGACTATTCTCTGAAAACATTCAAGTTTCAAATGAAAGGGAAATTTTTAAAGTGAAAATATCTCATTTAATTTTGTTGATTTTTTTTCAACTACTGATCCATCACACTGTAATACGCAGGGTAATAACAATAAGAAACAAAAGTTCGTTTTGTTAGCACTTATTAGTTTTTTGAATAATTACACACATTTATTGGTGTAGATACACGCAGTGTCTCACTCCTTTACCAAAAGCTAACAAACAGGGGAAAGGTGAATTTTCTTCGTAAATTGTAGTTGTATAGGCATATAATATTATAGGTATTTGTATATAGTATATTTATCGAATCATGTAGTGGAGTCTGCAAAGGCTCAACGAAACTTTCGTAACATAGCCAGTGAAGAGGATAATAAAGTGTTTAATGCTAATTAAGGTGGATTCGTATATTCAAACTTATTTTATATGGTAATTGGAGAGGTGTGCACAATATCTTGTTTTACATATAGAGCAATTCCTGGCTGGGTTAAGGTGCTAGGCAGTCGAGTATCATATTATCACACATTCAAGCTCATTATGACTTTTAGGATCCCACACATCATGCAGTTTCAAAGTTTATATTTTCGTGGTGAGGGAAAGGGTTCCTCTTCCCTAAGCAGTGCATAATGTGCACTTTTCCCTAGCTGATGTGGAAGTCTACACATAATAATCATAATGCATGTGAATGTAGTAGGTATTTATAAGAGAGAGAGAAAAAAAAATGTTTTGAATTTGTACCAAATAGTTTTAGCCCTTGTACCACACGTCTTCACTCTTTCTTTTTATAATCGCTCCGTTGATCATATATACTATATGCATGAGATGATATATATATGGGAAGGGATTTTTTCCTTGATTTTTTAAAACTTCTCATTCAACCACATCCACTACCACTTGAAAAACTTGAGAGCTATATCCTCTCTGTGGTATACAATTTTGTGCTATATTTTAGTTATTCGATTTTTTTCAAAACGAGCAAATTTTTTAAAAACGTCTTCTGACATAAGTTTCAATTGAACGATATCCTTCACGGACTCCGCCACTGTAACTCATTGCGAGGGAGGAAAGCATGAAAAACTGCAACCGTGGTGGATTGCCGATGAGCGATGAGTACATTATATATACACCTCTATTGTATCCTGTAGTAGGCGAACAATACCTCTTGAATTCTAATTGGTAATTTGCACTTTTAAATTTTAAAATATGAGCCTTCAATGTAATTAGAAAAAACCGTATGATATCATCATTAAGAAAACGCAAACCATGCCTTACAATATATTATACCCATAACCGCACTTTTTTCACCATTTTGTTCACCAAAGGCATAAAATAATAATATACAAATGGTAAATACGTAAAAGTGTTGTAGGGTATATTTCATGAGAAATATACCGGATTGTGAAATAAAGATGAAGATAAAGCTCAATGCTGTGATTACACTGCAGAAGAATGCGAGTTTGTATGCATGTCTCTATAAGCGCTCAACAATGCTTAACAATATACACATTGAAAGATTTTTAAAAAAATATGTTTAGAAAAAAATGATTGTATCCCGTGTAAGTACACCAACCTCCTCCGCAGAATACACTGACTGACACTAGGCGGAACAGTACACACTGTTAGAAGCCCCTTGTCCTGAGCAGTGAGCAGGCAGTCCTAGTTGAACAAAGAGAAAAAGCTTTTTGCAACAATTACTGTATAGAGTACAATGCGTATGTATCTTTTTGGCAAGAATCATCAACAGGTATCTTTGGAAGATGAGAGCACCTTCCTTTACTCACACTCCGTCCACCGTTTGAGGAGGTCACAAATGCAGGCGAGGAGAGAATCTGTGGTGTGGTGATTGTTAACGAACGACGGTGGTTGTGGTTTCAACTGTTGAAGGGATAAAACATTATTATTTATTATTATTTTTTTGTTTCCATTTTGTTGTGTTACTCCTGTTCGCTTTTTTCTGTGGGATTTGTGTGTATCATGTAGCACAATTCCAAGAAGCGCAGCAGTTTTTTTTTGGTTGTCACTAATTGTGTGTGGATGTTGGTGATGGTGACGGTGACGGTGAATGAAAGTAAAAATTGTTGTGGGTTGGAGGTGATCTGAGCTAATTTTGGAATTCTTATACTAGTCATAATTTATAATAATTGAGTTAATCCGATACGCGTCCGGTGGAGTTTCTACACTGATAAGATACTAATTTATTCCTTGAAATGAAATCAAGACGGAGGCCTTTGTTTGCAATGCCGTCGCCGTGGATTACGGTGGCGGTGGGAGTTTTCTGCATAGCTTATATACAACGTAAGTTTTTATGACGCTTCATGCAAAATGAAATGATTAAAAAGCAAGTACGTCAAACATGCATATAACTTTCTCCTTTTTGCAGTATCACAGTCTGCCACAGTGCCCACTCCAGCAACCACAAGTACCTCTCCAGCCAGCAGTAGTCCGTCGACATCTGCATCAACAACCACAACCACAATAGCAACGTCCTCAACCACCGCGGCCGGAACAAGGCCGGCCCGCATCTCCAGTTTGAGAACGAAAAAGGAGCAAAGGCCCCGGATTGAGCAGACATGCTGGAAAACTGAAGGCTTCTGATATCAAAGCTTGCATTTCAAAAGCTTTCTGTGAGGTCAACTCTGCCTCTCGGCAACCCAATTATGCCGTCAATCAGGAGTTCTTTGATATCATGAATCAAATTCAGGGGTAAGTTTAAGTTACCTTCAAGTTTTAGATATTTTCCACGCCCTCGCAATTTCCCCCCTAATATGCTTCATCGGAGTAGGTAGATGACGTCAGTAGACGAAAGACACAATGAACTTATAGCCTAAAAAAGATGGTCAGTACGTACACCTACATTCCGAATTTTTTTACCTGTCTTCTTCTTTTCAAATACTCTTTTTTTCTCCTGAATAGTAATCCTCCTGCTTACATCTCTATCTTTTTTTGCATCTTCGCTTGAGTAATACACATTTGAAAAAAAGAATACTGGTAATGCACTGCACTCTCCATTTGCCCTCGAATTCGATTACGCTAGCTACGATTACAACTTGCGATTTGGTAATGGGCATACATGTGTATTACACGAGTACATGACTCAGAAGTAGTACTAGAATCACTTAGGATCCCATAACATTTCAGGTTTTGCATGTGCACTAAGCCACAGCAGCAGCTGTAAAAATTGATTGATAATCACGAATTCATAAAGTAGCCCATGAGAAGTGTAGTGAGTCAGTGAGTAACGCGCATGCATTATTTTTTCGACTTGTTTCAAAAATTCTAAAATTTAGTAGATGAGTTTTTTTTCGCCTTCTAGCTATATTCACCTAAGATCAACATCAATATCAATCAATGAGGGAATAATACTACACGGCCCACCGTTCGTTCGTTCGTCCGGTTTTTTTTTATTTCACTTACTGCGGAGAGTGGCACACGGGCCATGGCATTAGACTCGCGAATCATTGTGAAGTAATAGATGTAACATAGAAAATCACAGTGATCCATCCTCTGCTACTAGTAGGTATTATGGCTGATGATAGCGCATAAAATGAATAAATAAATGATCTTATATGTATAATCAGGGGAAAATTATAGTTTTTTTGCGGTAACTCCCCACAAGTAAGCAAACTTGTTAGGTCTCACTTTAATTTGAATGATCTCCTTCCATACCGTGGGATCGCTCAATGTTGACCGATATTTTTTTATATTCTGGCGATTCAAAAGACAACAATCAAGCTAAAAATCACATCATTTCAAGGGTAATAAACTTAAAAGAGATTTTTGTTGTGAGACCTCGAAAACCACAAAAATCGAACATGTGTATTTGATTTTCACGGTCTTTATGACAATATTATTGTGCTGCTACACGTCGCGTCGGGCTAAATGATAGGAGCAAGATTGATTCCTCATTCTCTAGTTGTAAAAACGCCTCATCATTGTTTTCTAGAAAGAAATAGGGTATACCTACTTATTCCGTTTTATTGTAGGATGCGCGAGGAGGAAAACATAATAATAAAAATGAATGAATAGCCGAGATTTTTTCCTAGCAGTTGCAGTTGTCATAAAATTGCAAATAAGTGACAAGTATTTGTGATGAAAAAGAGATATGTGTTTTGTTCTGCATTTTTTTCAAATCCTGCGTATTTCCCTTTTTTACCTACGGATGCGTATCAGTCCATCATCAAAGTGGTCACGTACCCGCGCGCTTCTGGTTCGCAAGCCCATGCGTTATGTCTGTTGTACATCTCATTCAAGAGTGAATAATTAGCAGAACAACACTGACGACAATACCTCCCATCCGAGGACAAACACTTCCCAAGCTGATTTTTGTCATAAAGATAATGAATTTTAGTATCAGTATTATATTCACATACGACTCTGGGGGATAAACGGAGATTGAAAGCATTATTATGCGAGTATACAAGACTTTGTCGCGTCGCGTGCCCTATATTTTCTCAACTCGCTGAAAAGACTATCCATCAATCCATCCCACAAAGCATGCCTACATGATGTATATGAATATGAATCATTTGCATTTTCATCGTGTCTATACGCGGATTATGTGGGGAAAATTGTAGTGATTTAAATTTTTGTCACTTTTAAAATACAGAGCGTATATATTGTCCTACCTAGATGCTCACTAGGACTGTATTTTTTTACTAAAAAATGGTGACAAATGGAATGTCCACTAAGCAAGGCAGCATGCGGAAATGATGCTAAAAAGTTGGGATTTTTTTTCAAAACAAAATTGGGAAATGTCCTTTACCTTGAAATTGGTTAGTCGGAGAAATATATGGAATTGAGAAGTATATCAAGATATAAAGCCAAAGCATACAAAGCTTTTGTATGAAAGTCTACATCATTACTTACTCTTCTGCTCATTATGATTACGCCGACAAAACACTTAAGCCAAACCTTGTTTGCTAAGCAGTGCATGAAAATCGCAAAGGTATAAGCATCTACATGAGGACATACCTACACACTTGGACTGCGATGCACACATCCCCACGGGGTAATCACATTCCTCATATAATACGCATGAAAATAAAAGGTATAATTTTCAAGGTCAGTGTGTGCAACCAAAAACCACCAAGCTTTATAAGGATGGGCATATCATATATATATAAATTTTTTCGAAAAACTCTCTCTACAACTTTACAGAAGTATATATAGTCTGGCTGGTGGATTAATCACGGCATATCTGTTTTTATTCTGACTTGTACGTTTTCAAAAAACCGCAAAGCTTAACACAACTTTTTTCTTGTTAAAGCATTCAACAAATTCTCGCATCGAAATACGAACTGCACGTAGAGCAAGAATAGGCTTTATAAATGTGCAATAATACAGCTTCTTTTTTTCTTTGCAAAAGTTTCAAAGAGCAAAAAATAGAAACATAGGTATGCATACAAGTAGATTGCTATCTAATCAGATCTCTAGAAAAATTGAACCAGTTACTCAAAAGGGTAGGGATGCATGCATAAATATATTTTTGTGCTTTGTATTATGAT
>JAANSN010001734.1:0-30253 GCA_036850665.1 Dicranocentrus wangi
GTCGAAGGTCAAGTTAATATTTTTAAATAGCTAGGTACAGTAAATAGGATGTTAATTGGGATTCAAACAAAATTATTATTTCGAAACAATTACGTCATTTCAGTAATTGTTCCATTTTTTAAAAATACGAACGAGATTCTCAGCGAACTTATCATGACTTATCAATGGGGTATGCGTTGACAGCTTCGCTGTCAATGGGCTATACCTAGTATACTATATTATGCTTCTTATAAAGGACAATGGAGCATGTTGTGGTGGTGATGGTGATGTTTGGGCGCATACATATATTCATGCAATTTCTTAATTGGGACCTTCGACGCGAGAGAGAAGTAAGTTTTTGATAATGAAATAGTCCACATTTTGAGAAGATGATGAGCACGGAGTGTGCAAGTAAGTTGTATGTGGGTGGGTGGAGATACAGATAAGCCGTTACACGTTGCGTTGTTGTCTCTCTACATGTCATGCCGGTCCAGTCTCATTCACACCGCCGGTTGAGAAAATGAGTAGTAAAGAAAGAGTGGATGGAGGAACTCCTCTCTCGTCTCTCAAGATCACACATCTTCATTATCATTTCCATCTGGTTATGCAAAGAATTGGATCACAGAGAGCAGGCAAAATATGTGTGAACTGTTTCTACATACAGAGAGGTTCGCTTCATAGCGTCATCATATGTTCCACACTGGGGCTCGCTCAGAGTTTGAGGAACGCAGTACAGTTTTAGTTCTCAGAGTGCAACTTACTTGCAAGAAGAAAGCGTCGTCGTCTCGTCTCGTCTCCTCGTGTCTGACTGAGCGGCTTTTGCAGTAGTCTCTACACGAGCAATTTTTTTTATTTCCCCTCTGTGTTTTTTACAAGTTACGTTACCTCTGTCACCTGACATTTCCACTTTTTTTCAGCAGTTGTGCCACCCGGTTCCGACTTGGAAGGTGTACGACGGGTGTTGGTGTGAATTTCACATCGGCGAAGCTCATTATTTTGCGAAAAGCAAGCATTCAAACTCAAATCAAGCAAGTAGTAAATGTGTTGTGGTCGGGGTGGTGCAAGTTTTCCCTGAATATAATAAAATAAGTTGACACTGACACTGGTTTTGTGTTTCTCTGGATTTCTCTCTTGTTGTTTCCTACAACTCAACCTTGATTGCAAAACTTTTGCCATCTTCTAAATTGGAATTGGAATTTGGTTGTGTGCTAACCTTTGGAAACATGAAAGGAAATCCTTAACGACCCGTTTGGCATGCTTACTACTTACGATTACCTTACATTTTCCGAATTTACCAGGATATTGAAGTGCGGAGCACGGAGACGCGTGATTACCCGCTTATGACTCGGATAATTGCAGTATCACGATCACAAACTTTTTCTTCCAGAACCAATTTCCCGTTTTGCTCTGATTTGTTTTTTTTTTTCGGGAAACCCTGTCCCACAATTGCATTGAACGTTTCTGTTGTTTTTGGCTATGTCTGTATGTGTAGCCAGAATATATAGTGTGAAACCTGTAAACAAAATCGTGTGATAAACAGAGTTCCGCGACCAGTTTATTGCTCATAGTCGAACAAATAACGTTATCATAAGATTACGCATGCATGGAGCCTTGGTTGTCCACCAGATAAACATTTCCCCCATTGACTTGACAACTATCTGGTTGGTAGACTGGAAACACCTGGTGTGAAATTATTGTCACCTCTCTCCAGTTTTCACGTCTGTCTGGGGCAGTATTTGAAACGGGTTTTGTGAGAAATGTGTGATCATTCCATAGAAATGGAAAACATTGACATCAAACTTTAATAATTATATTATACCCTCCAATTATACTTGAGAATTTTTTTTACCATTTTTCTGGTTCCATTTGAGGGAGAGAGGGAAAGTGCAGAGTGTTATTTGTTTCTTCAAACCCTATAAAAATTCACTTTAACCAAAAAGCATCATCATGAGTGTTGCTAAGGAAGACGTTCCGCTTACCTTGATCAGTTAGTCTTTTTTTCTCACCAATTTACACATCATCCATTCTTGACAATACTTTTTGTCATTTGTAGATACTCAGCTCGTTAATGCGGAGCTTCAGAAGAGAGCAGAAGAGCTTCTTCACGTTTGTTGTAAAATGCTTGCTACTTCTTCTACACGTGCCCGCTTTATAGCATTTTTTCTTTAATTTATCCTACATTCCTCTCTTATTGGGTTTTGGGATGCTCTTTCACTCACAGCTTTTTTCCCCGTTTAAAATAAACGCTTTTTCCTCTTTTACAATCTGTTCATGATGAGCAACGTGATTTTGGAGTTACAAAAAAAACTGACTGAGTGAGTGAGCATGGAACTGAAGCACATGGCTGGCGTGTTAAGCATGAGTGCGGGAAGCATGCACTTCCAACAACCAGAGAGCCGGGTTTACGAGCTTCCATGATGTGAATGTGTTTTCTTGCTTTGACGCTGCATGGCTTTCGTTCGAGTGCACTATAGCGACCATAAAACGAGGAGATGTGCATGTAAATTACATTGTGAAACGTAAGTACCGGCTCTTCTGTCTAATTAAACATTTCTTTGCTTTTTTAATTTTCAACAACGTGCAGATAACAAACCCCTGGATGAGGAGGCAGAAGGGGAAAAGCAGCCGTTTTTAGGAAGCAGTGGTAGCTCGACGGGAATCGTGACTGCTTCCAATTCCGGACCTGTAAGACTGACTCCAGGATACGAAGACACTATGCCGAACGCTGGTGGAGATGATTTGCATATACGAAATAGCCTTGGAAATTTATCACAGCCTCCAAGAGACAGGTAATGTAGTAGGCGAGAGGCAAAAAGTGCCGCATTGAACATTACATGAAATTTGATTATAGTCATAAGTTTGTTTTTTTACCGGAGAGACGCATCTGCATTAAAAATAAATAGTGTAGCCTCTTTCTTCTGTTTTAATGGATGCGAACAGAATGTAAATATATATAATTTGATGGGGGTTGTTGGTGATGTAAAAACTGGATTATTTATGACTTAGACAAACTCCAACTGCATTTTTGTGCAGATATCACATCACATTTCGTCGAGTATGAGTGACACGGGAGATGTCAGTTGGTTGAATTGTTTTAGTAAGGAGAGAGAAAATAAAATGAATCCTTGTCAACTGATTCAACTTGGGCACGTATATTATATGTAGCTAACAACAACAAGGGGGAAAAGGAAAGATTCATGGTGCTGATAGCCATAAATATTGAATTAGTGTGTAGATGAAAAAAGTATTCTTGTGTCTCATGCCATCTTCGGTGATGTGTTGTTTACTTGGTTTCGTCAAGCTAAGAATAAGAAGAACTGGACAGCTAGGTACCTGTATATAATTTTCCCCTCTCGTGTGTACATGTAATTTTTTACAATCATGGCTCGTCCACGGGCTCGTGGCTCTGTTCAGTGTTTCATAATAGCACAGTGCATTTCATATATGGTACTTGCAATTCAACTCATATGGTATTATTATGACATTTTCCTACCAGGCGAAACCCAATTGACCCAAATGCATATTAATTGCTTGGGCTGGAAGTAGATGCAACCTGACCTGACTGGCGGAGGTTATCTTTAGCGAAACATAGGGGTAGGGATCCACAGACGACTAGGATGGGCATGAATTGACATGCTGGGAATGGGGCATATCATGGGGAACTACACGAACAAAGGGGCCAAGAATGTAGGATTTAAAAACGGTTTAGACAGGCACACTAGAAACAGGGCAATCCTTTTACTGATCTAGTTAGTGCAATACCTCAACTGACTCGCCGGATCATATAGTACGTCTGTAGTCTACAACACTTACATTATGAGCAGCCAGACTTCCATACAGGTGCCTGCCTGCATGCACAGCTAACATTGCCAAGCGAGCAGTGTCCTCCTCGTGAGTATGAGTAATCAGAGGTTTTCCCTTGAGTTGTCAGAAAAAACGTGTGTCAGATGTGGGAGAATGGTTGTGAGCTGGCTGGACAAGAATATTTGCAGCTGGGGCAATAAGACCGGCAAAGCAGCGAATTGCACGCGTGTGTGGAGACTGATGACTTCACGAGATTCATAAAACCAGAGAGATTTACATCAATTCCTGGAAAACAACTAGCTCCTCATGTGAAGGGATGTATGTGGCACACAATGGCGCATAACGTATTGTTATTTTTAATGGATACTCATAAAATGGGACGTTTTTCTGGGGGTGATCCCTAAATCCAGAAATGTATGAGTATCTAAAATGTTGTAAGCTTTTTATGTGATATAGAGCAGAGTGCCATTTGTCATAAACAATGATAATCAAATCAGATCATGCTTGTATGAATCGAATCCTTCTTCATATCATAGCACTCTGCTGCTGCCTTCATTGTATTGTAGTATAAGGAATGAAATGGAGGAGAAGCGGATGGAGTACGGAGTAAGTGTTGTTATATAATAATATACACCACGAGAGACTATAGAGATATATGTGCCGGGCCCATAGTAGTCAATGTGAGTGAACTTTTTATGTCGGCTTGGAGTTTTGTAACCAGGTTTTTTCATTTCGTTTCCATAACTCAGCAGCTGGGCCCACTTTATACTTTTTGTAGGGAAAAAAAGGAGAGAGGGTGACTTCCACAAATAGGATGAAATCTACGAAACTCTGCTACATACCGGATCATGTTCCTCTATTTTTGTTTAGTTGTACAGATATCCATATAATATGCCATACAAGGATTCATTCAGTCGGACTCAGGCTTTCGCTCACCGCAGCACCGTGTACAAAAAAAATGGTCCCAGTCCCAGAGTCCCAGCATTTCCTCGACTCCATTTTCCTTTTTGATTTGACTCACTCCAAACACGCACAACACGCATTACGTTGTTACTACTTCTCCGTTAAGGAAAGGAAGTTGAAAGAAAAGAATGAATACAAATGGTTTTACGGCTTCTTTTGTCATGTTGCTTTTTTCTTCCCTTTTTTTTGCTGCGAGAATGCCTAGTACAAAGTCACCTTATCCAGGCACCACTCAAGTTGGATTCCACATCACAAGGCATTTCTCATGAGTATGAGCTCATTTCTCATGAATATCTAGTGGGCGAAAGCAGAAATTGAAGGTTGGAGTCGAGTGTATAGCTAGCTACTGACTGCTGACTCTTGTAAAAACGTTCTAGTGCTTTTTTTTATTCCCAGCCACTCACCCATCATCATAATATGCTTACGTCAGGGTAGAAAACGCAAAGAGAACATTTCTCCAGAGGAGTTATAGTAGTATACAGTAGAAGTTCTCCATCGTCATATCCTCATATTCTTCCATTTACCTCTCCTCCATGATACGCCTAATAAATGTCAGCATAAATGTATAGGGTTTCTCCTCGTGGAAAGTGTAAAGGGAAAAAGGGAGAATTGAATGTGAGTGGTTGTCAGTATTTTGCTGCCTGCCTGCAGCTCTACTACTACTTCTGCTGGACGGGGAGGGGGACCTCCGCTCTTCTCTCTAAAGATGAGTAGTATTTCACCGGTTTTTATCGATTGATTCTCTCCTCCCTTCTCCTCCTGTCTTTTTTTCCCGTGCAGATGGGTTTGCTTGCTGTGTCCTCTCCATATTATACATACTAGATACTAGTGTTACCAGTGCGAGACTAATGTTATTCCATTGGAAGACACCAAAAGTCCAGCCAGTGCCAAACAATAACAAATATATATTATCCTCTCCGTCGTATAATATTTGTATATAGATTATTACTGCGAAAAAAACAGCGTCTATCATGTCATAGTCGTCGTCGTAAAGGGTTTATATATAAGTGTTGATGGACTGAGAGGGAATGTGAATGGACAGGATCAGATCACTTTTTTGCTCAAAATGTCAGTAAAGTCGTTAGAGATCAGTTCGGATCATTAGGGTTTGGGAGCGTCGGAAACCAGGAAATGCTTTCATAATATGCTCATTTTCACTTCCTAAAGGGAATGTATAGACAGCCACGGATTTTAATTAGCTTGTGGGTGGAGTGACACTCTGGAGGGAATGAACACTTGTGTAATTTAAGTGGATCCCATCCAAATGTACAAAATTATTGCTCGGGAGGGTTGTGCCATCATCGCTGAGATTTTGAGGCGACGTGATAGATAGGAAATGAACAGGAAATGTAAAATTTATTAGTGGAAGTGGATGGATGGAGGAAAACCTCGTGAGAGTTGTGCATTTTAAGAACGATGAGTAGTATTATAGGCAAGTGTTTGCGGTATCTGATGAGTAATTGGAAGGGCAAAGTGAATTTGTGTGAGTGAGTGTGATGAGGAACAGTTTTTGGTAAACGGAAGTTTACTAACAACTTGTGAAACATGGAAGGGGGGAAAAGAGCTCCTTTAGCGTCCATTGACGACTTCTCAACAATTTGTTACTATTCCCCGAGTCGTACAAAGAAAATGTCTGATTTTGCTATGCCCCTTTTAAGAAAGGGCGAAGGGGACGGGGTGGAGATGGTAGAAGCTAGTGAGAATGTCGAAAATATTGCAAAGTACAATGTGAACAAGAAGATGCGGCCTTTGGTAAAAGTGCCTCAAGATAGGTTGGTCTTCTTATAGATTTTAGTTTCTTGTAAAAGGATCATTGGAAATGCATGGAGAAATTATGCTTAATTCACACGTTGTGACAGGAAACTAACTTGGTTGGGTTTTGAATGTTTCAGGTTTAACTTAGTATACATGATCCTGATTATCCACGGTGTTGGCACGCTGATGCCATGGAACATGTTTATAACTGCAAAGAACGTAAGTTTTGTATAGACGAGTCAAGTCCAGAAAAATGATTAATTGTAAGTGCGTCCTTAATACTTCAACAACGAATTTAAAATTTCAGTACTTTGTGAACTACAAGCTGAGTGAAAAGTACACAGGAGAAACGTCTGATTATGCGGCCAACTTTCTACCATACCTTGGCTTTGCCTCCCAAGTTCCCAATGTCTTCTTTAATTGGCTAAACATTTTCATCCAGATTGGGTAGGTTTGCTTGATTAGTAACGCAACGATCGATTAATGTTCGAATGATGTGATGAAAATAGAACCCGTAAATTACTGGCTATTTATCTGGCATTTGTAGAGGCAGCTTAAAGACGAGAATTGTGTGGTCCATTGTAATCGAAGTGATTTTGTTCATTTTCACCGTGATATTGGCCATGCTCGACACGTCCGCATATCCAGGAGCTTTCTTTTGGCTGACCATGGGATCCGTCGTTATTATCAACAGTAGGGAATCAGAGTCATTGCCCTATTTTGCACCATACAAATATGCCCATTTTGCAATATTTTACTTAAATTTTCAGTGGCCGGAGGAATTTATCAAAACTCTGTGTACGGAATGGCAGCCAAGTTGGATTACACCGGAGCAGTTGTGCTGGGATCGGTAGGAATAGAATTATGGTGTGATGTGTGAAGATGTAAAATGAGATTTTAAATTAAGTATATAGGCTACACAACTTTATAATCTTTTTTACAGAACATTTCCGGTACGTTTACATCAATCATCAACTTGATCACAATTGCAATGGCACCTTCGGAAAGAACTGCTGCCATTTACTACTTCATCACTGCCCTCTTCGTTCTGCTAACTTGTTTCGACACGTATTTTGCACTTCCGTTAACTGTAAGCTTTCACCATGTATAACTACCTACTCGTTATTACATTGCTATTGTAGCATGCTCATCTATGAAGAAATACTTATTTATTGTGTTTTTTACTAGAAATTTTATCGATACCACGAGATGATGAGCACTAGAGAACAGGAAAACAAGAGACAAGCTGGACGCCACGGAGTACCGCAGCGCACTCCTTACTTTAGTATTCTCAGGAAGTGCTTTCCCCAATGTTTTAACGTCTTCATGGTGTTCTTTGTTACTCTCGCGATTTTCCCCACTGTTCATTCAGGTAAAATCACGCATTTTTTGTATTCTGAGAAAGAAGAAGAAATTTCCTATACACGCTTACATATTTTATGAGGTATGTTTTCGTAATCAGACATAAAAATGGTTGATGAAAACTTTATCATCCCGGAAAAGTACTTCGTGGGTGTTACGTGCTTCTTGACATTCAACCTGTTTGCCATGCTTGGAAACATGGTTCCAGGAATTGTTCAATGGGTACGTTGTAGACTTTATTTTAAGATCTTTAACTAATAAAAAATGATTTTGAAAAGCTGTATATATTTACGCTGATTGCATTACAGCCAGGACCAAAATACCTGTGGATCCCAGTCATGCTTCGAGTTTTGTTCATCCCGTTCTTCCTCTTGTGCAACTATCAACCCGTGGATAGGGTTAGGGTTTTCATGCCTAATTTTAAGTTTGATGATTGGACGTACTGGAGTGGAGGCGTTTTGCTCGGACTCACCAGTGGCTACTTTAGCTCTTTGGCGATGATGTACTGCCCAAGGTACTTTGTTAATTTGCATTGTTGAAAGTTAGAAGTTGTTGAAAGGATTCATAGCATCATAAAAAGCATTATTAACATTTCGCCATTTATTTATTTTTTGTCAGAATGGTAGAGAGCGAGCATGCTCCCATTGCTGGAATGTTTGGTGCAGCTTTCCTCATCACAGGAATCTTCTTGGGAATCAACTTTTCTATTCTCATGCCAATGTTCATCGCAGGTGTCCCACTAGATTTGTAATATGTACTCCAAAAATGTAAACTGTATACGCGTATCAGTTGTTACATAAAAGTAAACAGATCTGTATGACAAGAAAGGAAACTGTTCGTCTGCAAGATGATACCTTGTCTTGGTTCCATTTTAAGTCATATTATACTATATAGTAATATTTAACATCCTGTCTATTTAATTATGTACATCATCCTTTCCGAAGACAATCTTTATTCGTAAGGTCTAGAATGATAAATCAACATAAAAATAGTAAACCAAACAAAACTTTTCTACTCATGCAGTCTTATAAAATAATAATGATGATAATGATAATAATAATAGTGTGGATAAATTGGTATGAGATGGGATGATTTGGATTTGCCAAAGTTACACATTTTATGAAGAGCGTATGTACTTCAACTGAATTGTATAAATCAATGCAAAATGATGATGACGCGAATGAAAGGGGCGAATAGATTTTGCTGATAGACAGACGCCTCACAGTTTAAATAGCCTTCTGATTGAACAAGTGTTACTTAATTAGCAGTATGAAACTTGATTCTTCCACATTACCACATTTTCATACGAAGTAATTAAAGCGTGAGGAGAAGAAGATTAGTCATTTTACTTAATCGTTGATAGTAAGTTGTATTACATTTTTTGAACTGGTAGACCGTGTTAAAAAAGTGCCACATAATATTTTCTTTCTCACGTTGGTTGAAATGTGGAAGGCAAACTCTGACGACAACTGATTTTTAAATCAATTTACAAACGGTACAGCGAAGTGTATACAAAGAAACTCATTCTTCAGTGAAATGTGAAATCCTTGTCAAAGAGCGAACAAACACACAGGTATGCAGTCTTTACTATCTACAAACAAAAGTTCAAAATTGTCTCCGAAATGTAGACTTATTTTGATGGCATAGCTCTGGTGGTATGACCATATATATTATGTCCTTACCTTACTATACAGCCAAACATTTAAATTGTTATTTCAAATTAACAAATGAAATCAACTTTTAGGTACTTTGTAAAAGCAGCTAGAATTGACAAATCTAAAAAAAACAAAACAAGTACAATAAGAATAGGTAGGTTGATGAAGGTTGATAACAATAACTACTAAATGTAGCATGATGATAAACACTTTTTTGTACTGCATTTGGAGAAATACTAAACTACTTTTAAGTTGAATCGCAGGAAGATAATATGGTTAGTAAGTTTCTTTACTGGATAACTATTAATATACGGATTAAAAAGCTCTGCCGATCTGATGAACTGACTTAATTGCTAAGGAAATGTACCGTTGATCTTACAAGAGCTACTACTGCGTGTATTTCTATCTATCTACCTATATAATATTATGCCATTTGCAATTTTTGCATAATATATAGCCTCTCAGCCTATTCAGCTACTGGTGAGTGGTGACTGGGGAGACACCAAAGTGACCAATTTTTTTTTGTGTAAACCTGTGAAACTTTACGTTTTTAACGAACTTTGTACCAAAAGCAATGAACTCTTTTATTCAATTTAAAACTTTTTAAAACTGTTCCATGCCTTGTTAAAAGCTTACTTGTATATATATTATACATCAATTATGATAATACGTACGGTTAAGTTGTATTCCTAGTTGTAGCGGCCACATGTATTTAGCATAGCAAAAAAATACATACCTAATAATATTTATAAGACAAAATTGATATCTCTATAGCTTCATGTAGGCACGACGATATAGTCCTTTTTTTGGATTAAGATGTTGAACAAAAAATTGACGCTGTTGATATTTTATCCCTGTTGAATTGTTAAATAGTGTGGTAGTCTTTTTTTGGAAAGGAGCTGCTAGTGCATTGGTTTGGTTGGTTGGTATTGGTATAAAAATCCTCATTCATCCAGTACCAAAAGCATAAAAAATAACAATTTTTATTAATAATAATTATTATTATATACCAAAAAAAAACCATGCTCCTTACCTTTTTCTGTGTAGCTACGAGAAATCTTAAAAAAGCTTTATATAAATGAAAAAATGACGGGAAAACGGTGCGAAATGCCCTGCTGCGATACACAAGTTTAATTAGCCTATTTATAGAATATAATAGTGGAACCAAAACTCTGCTAACTGAAGAAATAAAAAACAAATTTATTATCTGCCGACTGTTGTTGATTAGTTTCTAGGATATAAAAATACTTAGTAATAATAATTGCTATTTTAACTGTACTAATGCATAATATTTGGTATGATTTCTATACTATTAAAAGATCATTTGCAACAACAATGGTGAAAACAAACGAAAAAAGCCCACCGGTCTCTGTTAATTAGTTAATTAAGGCAATTATTACATAATTGGGTCATCATCTCTTTAAGGACACAATATAATTTCTCCATTATCCCAAAAAAAAATCATTCAAAGAGAAGCTTTATTTTTTTAGTTTGTCTCTGGATGGAGTGGAGAGCGACAAAAAAAGGCTTCTTCTTGTAATCCCTAGCTAGCTAGCATTATCCTCCACACCTGTCTCCACTTGCCCCACTCACGGGCTGGAGCTCCATGCATTTTCATTGGAGGTGAGGAGGAGTTTCCCAAGGATTTGGTTGTGGTGTGCCGGGATTGGACTACTAGCTACCTACTTTGTCCTTTGCTCACCTTTTTCTGACTTTTTGTTGGGATTTTGTGAGACTGCTTCTTCACTGCATCTGCATGAGACTGGAACCAGGAGGACTGACTCTGGCTGGAGTTGGAGTGAAAAAGAAGATTTTTGGCAGACGAAAGACGAGACTGTAAAAACACTCACCACCATACCACCACGATTACAGCTAAAACATAAAATATAAATAAATTATTCCATATTTTATTAGACTAAAAAGGAAGAAATGATGAGGCGCGGAAGGGAACGCGGAAGGGCTCAAGATGTGGTCTCGTACTTGGAGCTGATCTCCACTAAAATTGGGATTCGCAAGACAGCTGACCCCAAATCTGCGTTGTTCGATTTTCGAACATTCCATAGAATTGGTAATTCATTTGCGAATGAATTATTCTTTTCTTATTCTTATTCTTCACTTAGTCTTTTAACTATATGACCATGCTGCATGCTGTCTACTAAGGGATGCTTCAAATTTAAATGCTGGAAAAGTAGTTTTTTTTTGGCAGTGGCAATCTAAATGGGGTTGGATTTGGTATGCATTTTTTTCAGGGGGCCGAGGAAGGGAGCGGAGAGTTGGCCGGCCGGTGAGTGGTCGAGGAACTGTGGAGGAGAGGAGGAGGAGGAGGGAGGAGGAGGGAGGAGGAGAGGCTGAGCTCGATGTCCTCATCCCGATCCGTCCGCCAGGGGCAGTGGGGATTTTGAGAAGGTTGATGGAGGTCAAACAGGAAACAACGGCAGCCGGTGAGCGGTTGACAGCAACCATTAAAGTGTGGAAATATGACGAGTACCTCTCCCAGTTTGGAGCCCGACAGATGAGCCTGAAAGAAATCAAACAGGAGGACGAGGTCGTGGAGGAACCGGGGTCAACTGGGGGAATGAGTCATGATGAAGGTGATCCTGATAGTGAGTTTTTCGGGGGAGTTGTTAACAACTAATAAAGGGGATTTAAGCATTTGTGTATTATTTTCCAATGTAAAATAAATTGTGTATTTTTTCAAACATGTTCAATAATGGTTTCTTGTACTTATGATTATTATGATAACTAGAGCTAGACCGAGATAAATACATCGCTAGAAAACCAATGCGCAAGGAGAAAATATCTTATAGGAATCTAAAACATTTGACAGGGAAAAAATCTCGTCTCTTTAACTATTTCAACTTTTCACATGAGCAAAATGATAGTGAGCGCGTCTCATTAAGACGATGATCTGTTACAAAACATTCCACTATCGCTGAACTAGACTGACGGTGTGGACATGGACGCTGCATGTAGTCATATATACAATCTATTTCTATCGCATATAAAATGGCAGTGGCAACACCCAGACGCAAGTCATCTCAAGTAGTTAACTCAAGTCTTGCTGATTTGCGTCCAAGGACGCTGGTTATTAACTCTAATCTATATCTATGTCTGTATCTATATGATACACCCTTTTTATGAAACTTTTGGTCTCTACTAGCTGTTCATCAAGTTAGACACTTTTGACGAGTAATACTAAAGTTAATGCACTCGAATCGTGTACTCTTGCTTTGCATGATTAATAATAATCATACCTACGCGACTGAAACTAGTTCACCACATTTGCTATAGAATACTACTAGGAAAATCTTTGACATGAGCAATTTCGCTCAAGCCACTCATATGTGCGTTATGCGAAACCAAGTTATTTGCAAACTATAGAAAAAAGTGTATTAACACAATGAATGAAGAAATATATAATATGTGCCGTGTGGAACTCATCGTAACAATTGAATCCTGTTACCATAATTATTACTCTTCCGATATGAACCGGGCTGGTAGCGTGAGTGAAGAAAGTAGAAAGTGAAGTGGTGATGTCCACAATGTCCTCCGGTGTATTACCCTTTCCATTGATAAGCACTGGAGCAGCAGGAGCCGAGACAAAATACCAATCTCCTGCGGCACTAGTACTTAGGAACGAAATAGGGATTTTTTTTTGTCGTGTGATCTTCCAGTAAGACCCTGGTCCTATGCAATAATCCACTAGTTATGATGTAAAAGAGTGTTTTTGACCCCTCCACACAAGTTGAATGCTGCCATCATCATCAGCCCAACTTCTGGTTGACAAGAAATGCGGCGCTGGAGGAAGGAGTGAGGGAACGTGTAATCCAATCGACATCAGAGTGTTTTATCGCACAAATCCTGAAAGGATTACTGTTAAAAATACTTAACTAACTCGGCTTTACGTCTTAAGTCGAATTCGACTTTTGTTTCACAGTTGGTCTCTCTCTCTCTCTCTCTCTCTCTCTTTCTCTATATTATCTGATCTCACATGGAGAAGCCAGAAAAACAAAGTTGGAGACAAGTTGCTCCTTTGATGGTGCACACAAAACAAGAAGATAATCTCAAGTTGGCCATCTCTTTTCTACTTGCAACGCTGACCGTCTTTGTTGCGAGATCGGTCGTCACTGACGAACTGAGAGCAGTTGAGAGTGACTCCAGAAGGGAAATATTTTATTTGGTGCTTGAGAAGAGAGAAAAAATAAAAGTGTCGAGGCAGGATGTGATCCTTAATTCGCTATAATAATGAATGATAATATTGCATACATTTGTGGAGTCGTCGTCGTGTACATAAATCGCTTGCTACTTTCAAGAATATAATATAACAGAAGAACCAACTCAACGGTGGTCATAGTCCATGGGTTTAAAACGTTGGTGGTTGGTTGGCATGGTTGGTAGTTGGTGGTGCTGGTGGGTTCATCGCGTTGTCATTTTCACCACCACCAATGTACAAAGTGCATACCAGTATGCACACGAGTGGGTCGGCTCAGATGAATATTATGGTGCCGTTGAAGTCGTCATTGAAGATTAAAAGGATGATTAATAAATGAGTTGGAGATTTGTACTAGTTGAGTCAAGTCAGTGCTGTGAAACGGTCATCTTTTTAAAAAGCAGCTCATCACCACATATCACATCATCCGCAGTCTGGCTGGCATGGCACAGGGCAGGGTTGAATGTACATTTTGTACATATTCTCCCATTTGAGAGGAGATTTTTTTTCTTCTTTCCATCAGCATCCTTAATACTACTACTGCACAAACAATAACGCAATATTCACCCCATCCATGTCTCTCCTCTTTTTTTCTCCGTTTTTGATACTTGTTTGAGCAGTGAGCATCATCATCATCATCATCATCACTGTGCAATAAAATACAAAAGAGAGTGAGAGGTCCAGCCAGAGCTCTTCTTTTTTTCACAAGTGGGGTTCGGCTTACTAAATCTTCTGCTTCCTTTCCTCTATGCACTTTTCCCCTTTTTACTTCTCTCTCTCTGTCAATTGATCTCTATGAGATGATTAAGAGGCATTACGCTCCCCTTTATACTCTCTCTTTTCAACTGATGATGCGTGTGTGCTGTACTGGTTTGTCTGGCTACTTTTGGACCACTGCTCGGTGCTCCCTTCAGTTAGAAAGGCATGACAACGACAACCGGACATATTGCAGAGACGCGTAGAAAGGGAAAAGCAAGCACACACAAAAAAGACCAAATCTCTGTATACCATCATCATCATCATCATTGTCAAAAAAAATCTTAACAAATCTTCATGACCGTATCATCAGTTTAATTATTGGCAGCAGTAGCAGCAGTAGTAGGGTGCAGAGTGCATTCTCAAGTTTGGAATGTTGGGATGAATATCCTATACCATAGGTCACCAACCACACTCCAAACTCCAAGAAAAACATGATGAATGGGATAAGGAAATTATATAATATGGATTGCAAACGGGACGAGCGGCGGGGGCTGTTTCCATATTTTAAGCATGAAATAAGTCACAATCGGTTTTAGAAATGATGGTAGTGTTGATGATGATCTGTATAATTTCATTAATTTCACCTTACTTACATGCAGTATTCTGATATATATATGTTGTGAACATTTGAAAGTAGCTAAAACTATTTGTTTTATGTTTTTCATGTAACGTGTACTACGTACATTTTTTTGTTAGTATTTGTTAGTTTCATATAGCCAAGGTATGCAGCAAGGCAATGCGCTATTCTTCCCGAGATCATAATATACGCGACATCTGGTTTCTTTGGATTATTGGAAGGATTCATGTAATATGTGTATTACATACCAGTAAAAGCAAGATAATAAAGTCCTTTCAAATGTGCTAGTTTAAAAGTGCTGTACATGTACCATGTACCGTTTTATCTCCAAATGTATATATGTCTAGGTTCATGCCATCTCCTTTTGTTGGCAATTTGTAAATTATTTGACAAAGGAAATCAAAATTAACAAAAGTAAAGAGTTATTTTAAGCATAGCGTGCGTGCGATAGGGTGGATCGTCTTGAAGTATAAAATTCTAATTTACTCGGCGATGCTACATAAACCAGATCATACTTTTAGCAACACAAAAGTCAAAAGTGTGCATTCATTCTACAATATTGTGACAAACTTGCAATTAGGTTAGACGTTCCACAACACGATCATGATAACAATATATTTTTCAGGGTACCACTCCCTGTCAGAAAATATATTCATAAAGGCCCGGTCGTAGAAGGGATATTTACCATAGCACACAAGGGACGTTCAAAGGAAAGTAAGAGCTTCAACACAGTCAAGTCCAATGACCAATCAAATACTAGCGGACATAATGGCTGCCCTCATTTAATTTCTCAAAGTTCTAGTAGGTATGCTGCTGCTAATTAGTGTCCATAAAATGGGATCATACTTGGGGTAAAAGATGGCCCAAGATGAAAGGTTTGTATCAAAACAAAGCAGCATAGATCATAATGACACACATACGAAGTACATAATATCATATGCAAAACCTGAAAGAGAAAGATACCAACCTGTCAGGACAAAGATAAAGTTTTGTATGACAGGGCATCCGGCTATATTCGCGTGGGTTTGTCCAATTGCCCAACTTTCACTCAATTTGTCGGTTTGAATGTTATTACGTATTGACAAAGAAGAGCGTACCACTTGAAATGTTTATATCTACATACAAAATGTAAATGAAGGTAACAAATGTCACGTCAGAAAATAGCACTCCATCCAACTTGCCCTTTATTGTCCTGAAGAAGTCAGCGACGCACAATACCACACCACACCTGCCTATAATCCATATTATTACTGTCTTCGCGGTATGCATATACAGGAACCATATAGTATTCAAGTTCCTGGATAAATTAAACCTGAAGAACAATTGCGAGAAACCTCCACTGCAACACATCCGACACTGATTCATAATATGCATAATCTTTCCTTTGTCATATGCGTTGCCCGTGTGGTACACGAACCCCGCATTCGGAGTATCCACGCTAAGGCTTAATATTATGTGGTAGTTTTTATGCTTTGTTGAATTCTACGAACTAAAGGAATGATAATTATTGAAAAGAACGCATTGCATGAACTCGCCACACCTGTAATTAAGATTTTTGTTCATTTAAATTTCTTGTGTTTGATGATAGCACAATGAATGTAATGTGTACATAATATGAATCATGCAAAAACGCTAAATTGCAAAATCACCCTCAAAGACCAAGTTAGTTCCATTCAAACATTTTGTTGCTACATTCATATTTTACATTTGTCATCATAGGTAGCTTATACGTACAGTCATAGTCACTTGTTTTTAGAAATTTTGAATATTACCTGTTTGCCAGATTCTCAGATTCTGGATTCTTCTGATGATGTCTTTGATACAGTTTACAAGACAAATCACAGTAGGCCACTCATGCTTCATATCTGTTCCTAATAATATGCTGTCTGATCGTGAGTTTGGCAATTTTCATATTTACAGAGCAAATTCTTATTCTGCTGGGTCTGTGGGACTGTTGCCCATATGTTTGTGATTACATTTTGTTAGCAAGTGCGGTTAGTGATGGTGACCAAGGCAAAAGGAGTTTGTTTATATGATTAATGCAAAAAACGTTAGTGACTCAAAGAGCAGGTCAAAGCATATATGTGCATGGAATTATGCAAAATTCTATGCAATCATGAAACCGATTTGCTGATATGCTTTATTTGGCAAATTGTTTGTGACCTGTATATGTTAGAGAATGAATTACCGGGTATGAATTACGACAGTATGAATTTAAATCAACACCTCAAACTGCAATCCAGGATGATTAGGAGAAAATCACCGTCCTGAATTATATGCTAATCTGTCTACCAAAATGAAAATAAACGGTTTAAGGACATATAATATATGTTAAAGTCTCCACAAAAGTATTCAATAAAATCAAGTAATTAAACGTTTGTTAAATTTCAATGTTGTAAGCACTTTATTTAATCTGGAAGCATGTCTGTGCATTATTTAGTACACACTTTACATGGAACAAATTATGTATATATATATTTACTACTTTAAAACTGTTTCTGGCGTGGTCCTCAAGCGCTGCTGGTCCACGTCCGCTTTGGCTCCAGGAGTGACTGGGAAGATACATGATTTGCACCTTGCTTGCGTGCAGAGCCTGGAACGCCAATCTTTGATGACTGTAAAGTCCGTCGTTGTTAAGCAGGAGTGCGCGGGTGGAGTAATAACTTTCACCTGCGGCGCTACTACTTAGAAACGCGGACTTTGACTTTTAAAGATTGGTTCCATATTGCACAAAAAATATGGCCTCTGCCTCTCTGTCTTCTTCTCCACTCCCGGCTCGTCCACGTTCCTCTTCCGAAGCGACACGTTATGTGAGCAGAAAACGCGTCTCGCACTCAATAAAAAGGAAAGTGTGCCCACGCAAATTATAAAAATACGTAACTTTGTAGCTTTCATTTCCTTGTCTCCAAATGACTTCCTCCCAAGCAAATTTTTGTCCGTCAGTGTTTTAAGGGCCACTGGAGATGTAGAAACCATTGGCCATCCCCCGTCTGCATGATTTAAAAAGAAGGGAGAAACCAACCGACTATACTGATTGGGTGGAAATCGGATTACGGAAGGATAAGGAACCATATCGGATTTAGGACAAAGTCGTGGTTTAATAATGAAGAATAACTCCTCTAGTCTTTCTCTTCTCACCTCACCTCATCTCCCTTCCTTCCTCCGCTACCCACTTGCTCAAATCGTATCACATTTCAGGAAAAACTGAACAACTCAGCAACCTACACTACTGGCAATGGTGGTGATATATGCAGTGGCTGTGGTAAGCGATCCAGTATTTTTCTTCAAATGACAAGAATAGGAAGATGAACATACAGGTTGAATGATGATGATGCTGACGATAATGTCAAGTCAATAGTAACTATTATAGGATGTGTAAGCCAGTGCACCTTACATTATATTCACTCATCCATATCATCATCATCATCCCTGGTCTCTCTATCCATGAGTGAGTATAAAGTATGATGATGATTTTTTTTTCATTTATTAAAGCTATTAAAATCGACTACCACGAACCGCACATTTCATATTGTTCATTATGATTATTTGGAACATCTGCCTGACAAAGGAGAGCACACCACTGTTTTGTACGCAGTGTGTGCATGCATGTAAGCATATACATATTTTGTACCTCCACCGTCGTTTTTATGAGGGCTTTCTTGTGCAGGTGAGCCACCTACTACATTCCACTCGCATTTTCACTTGTGCCATTCATTTACAGGTTTTTGTAGGTATTAATAATAATATTATGTGTGTCCCTATCATCTCTGTACACATTTTGCCACTTGCCACCTACTTCTAACAACTATACACACGGTAGCAGCGGTGCCAGGCCAGCGGTGGCGGTGGCAATGGCAAATAATGATCATGATGATGATGATGACGATAGGAGAAATATTACATTTTTCCCCAGTTTTTCTTACAATAACTCATTTTCCGCCTGGGCAGACGTGACGTTAGAAAACCACATGTTTTATCAAGTGGCAGCAGAGAGAGAAGAGAGTAACCGTTTTGATGGAGATTTTTTTAGCTCTGGCTAGAACAGAGGAGGGTATATTATAGAGAACTGCTGCATGCAATGCTATGCTGGCGACAAAGACAATTGTACTACTTTTTGCTCTACCTATAAATATATGATTTAGAAACGGGATATAGCTGTTTAAGAGTCTCACACGACGAGAGCAGGATTATCATTATTATTATTATTAATGTTTAAATTCATAGAGGAAATCGAACTTGGTGAAGGCAATCACTTTTTCTTTTCAGAGACAAAGCAACAAAACTTTATATTCCGAGACATGACTTTGGCAAGGAATGCAAAGATGATAGGGAGGAGGAGGAGGAGGAGGAGGAAGAAGAAGAGAGGGCAGAATTACAAAGTAAAAAAAGCTTATAATACTTTTTCAGAAAAAAATATATATAATAATTTGCTTGAGAACAGGTAGAAATGAATGGATGTGAATGACGGCTGTCGATTTTGCTCCCCATTTTTACATCGAGTAAAATAATACATAATATGATGATGAGTTGACATGACACATTAGAGAGAAGAGTACATAGACATTTGTAAAAAAAATAGTTTCTTAGTGATGATGTGGCAAATCCCTGGTTTGGATTGTAAAAAAAGTAGAAAAAAAGTGAGTGATTTAGAGTAGGACGACGGACGGGGGAGAAGAGGACAGAATAGAGGAATTGGATAAAGTGATGTGGTTAATAATATATAGTATTATGATGATGATGAATTTCATGCTGGAGATGTGTGTTTGAGATCAATGGGATCTAAATGAGGGAGGAATATTCAGCACGGGGTTTGCATACTGTACAAAACGAAAGGCAACTCATCATAATATTACACACACACACACATCACATCACATATATATAAGTATATCAACACTGCTGCTGCATATTGCCAACACATACCTTGATAGGAAATAATAAGTTTGTATGCAAATGCCTCTCTGAACTGGAAAAAGTAGTTGGTTGATGATGGTGTGGTGGGATGTAAAAATAAAGGAAATTATAATAGAAAACTAAATGCACACAAACGACGACGGAGGAAATAACGGACAAAGGGGATTTCAACTGTGTCAATCATCAGAAACACAAAAAACTAAAACAAAAACTATGCTAAGGAAGGTTTTCAAAGAGAGAGAGAGAGAGAGAGGAAACGAGAGAGAGAGAGAGAGAGACAAAGACAACTGAAATGGCTTTTGTTTTCTAGAGTTATATAATATTGAGATTATTATGTGATCTCTCTGTATTGTATTACCTGGTAAAAAGTCCGCTCGCTCCGGCCTGACGTGGGATGATGTGAGAGAATCGGAATCTGGAATTCTGAGAAACGGAGTTGAGCTCGAAAACACTGATAATAAAAATGTATGTATATATAATAGTCCGTGTGAACGTTTGAATCACGTCTACGGCCCACTGCTCGGTTTCTTCTTCGATATATATACACACCACTTGAGCTTGAGACAAGAAGGCAAGGCTACTAATTACCCTTGTTGCACACTCCTCCTCCGTTGCTCCAGAAATTAATGATAGGAAATGAGGTGTGTGCGTATTAGAGTATTATTATATTATGAGTTGTTTAAGAAGGTGTCAAGTTGAAAGGGTCATCATCAATCAGCAGCAAAAGGCATAGTAGTTTGACCATGCATCCATCATCCATGACTATATGGTTGTTTAGGGGAGAATGATTTTCTATTTTCCATTGGGATCCTTATAATAATCCATGTGGGTAGATAGATACATTGGGTGTTTGAGTAATATAGTAAGCATGGAAGTGGAGGCACGCATAATACGTAGGTCATCATTCATAGGCGCATATTATTACTTATTTGTGTGGACGTTGTTGTTCTTACCGGTTGTTTGGAGTTATGATGATATGCTGATGCGATGTGACAAATAATGAGTCATCTCAATATCTTCAACCCCAATGTATATCTGTATTTGTCACCGTCACCTCACCACACATTTATATGAAATGAAGCATGCAGGCATAGCTTGTCACCATTGTATTAGAAACATGAAAAAATATATATTATGGATTAGAGAGAGAGAGAGAGAGAGGACGATAATTACCAGTTTTAAGGAAGCATTCAATTAGCAGCAGGGATGATATTATGGTTGGTGCAAATGATGGGAAAACTTGGGAAAAGGCAACAAATTGCCTCCTCATTTTGTGTCTTCTCCCTTTAGTTAATCCATATCAGTTGATCCTTCAACTATTGTGCTTTAAGTAAGTAAAAGCTTTTGTGTCCTTATCTAAATTGATATCGAATGGCCTCCTCGCGGAGATGAGCTGATGACTTGGCGAGAGAGGAAGAGGAGGAGAATGCATGGCTCTCAAGTGATATTGTAAAGGATGAAGAAATCAATACAGTTAAGTAAAGAGGAAATGAATGCTGGAGGGCGACTAGAATTCTGAATGAATGAGAACGGATTATTATTACTATTATTATTATTTGTGTGATGATGTTGAACTCATTGGATGCGAGTATGTGTGTATGATGGCAAATAGTACCTAATAAACTCTTGCCACTTAAGAGGTACTAAAATTTGGGTGATCATGTTTCCCAGGATGCACAATTCTCGTTGACATTTAAAATGAGAGTGGGGTGAGCAAATAACAAATGTGAAAACTGACACGAACCACACATGTATGAAATGATTATGGCCTGTCTACGGATATTTTATATAGTTTGTAGTAAACACGCTATATTGTATGTATTATTACAGCATTTTATTGCAGTTAAATATAAAAACAGATTTGTCAAAAATGGTCTATTATATCATGACTATAAAAGTTGTTATATATTGGAGAAAAACGGAGTAGCAAGTATCCGAACGAAGGTTGGGTATCGTCCGCTGAGACGGTGTAATTGACTTCCTTCCTTTATTGCCCGTATGGATGCAATAGTGGATTTCCAATTTAATGCCTTTCCTGAAGAAAGACGATTTTCTACAGATATTTTGGATTGTGAACGGACTCACGAGCACGGCCCAAGTAATCAGGTGCCCATTAGAACGGTCACAAACCATAGATGTATCTGTAGGTTTATAATATGACGTTTTATAACGCCCTCCCGACATTACTTCCACTCCCAATCCGACTTCCAGCAGCCACATTTCCAAAAGTTGGAGGCGAAATCAGGGGATTGCGTTGCCACATAGTATGAAACATGTTGGAAAGTGGTCTAAACTTTCTTCTGGGGCAATATGGCCTCCACTCCAAGGAAACGGTTTCTCACTTGACAGACAGGCAAACTGAGGGTCCAACGGCTGGACACGGCACACGCATGCCAATAAAATTGTTTTGGTTAACGCTCACTTCAATTAGTTCCTACTTACCGAACAGCGAACATGTCCTCCTCGTCGTCGTTGACGCGTTTCTTGCTGGAGATGAAAGAACGCAGAGCAAAAGATGAGACAGCGTGAAAACCAGAACGACTTTTGTACAACGTGACGCTCAAGACCAGAAAATGGAAGGAGAAGAAAAAAGTGTGGCGTATTGGGATTTGAGATGATCAAGTTGGATGATGATATGATGAGAACACTCAGCTGAAGCCGGACAAGATAAGACTAGCTTCAGCGTTGTTTAGTACTTTCCAACTGACTGACTGTAACTCAATTTTTTCCGGCAATTCGGCTACGAGTCGTAAACGGCAGATAGATTTGTTACTTTAGGGTGGCTCACCACCACCACCACCACCATCACATGCATGTAAAAATGTTTCAACTTTTGCATTAAAGTGAATTATTGTGCCTTCTTCCCAAGTAGTACTTAGTAGTACATATACTCGACATTTTGAAAGAACCCATTTATACTGACGAGAATCTAGTCAATGAATAGGAGAACCTGCTATTTCATTATTATTATTATTACCTGTATGCGTTTCATCCATATCGGATGGCGTCCTTCTTATATGATTAAACGAGAACTAATATTTAAATGGTCCAGCACTTTTATCGTGGATGGTAGGAAAGGCGTGACTAGCTACTGAAAAAACGAATCTGTATTATTACCAATTGCCAATCCAGCCAGGCAGCCAGATACTCTGTATGTGTAGTAAAAAAAGCTTTAAAAACAAAATCGTCATTTAACTACCTACTTCATTTCCCCCTTAAGAGCTCTAACAGCATTTTGTTCATGCTTGTCAGACGAAACACAATTGGGATAGGAGATGATGAGATGATGAGCGCAACGTACGTCTTAATGGAATTGTTTTCTGGTGGGGTCCACCTCTGGCGTCTCACCTTTCCATTGGAGTTTAGCTATATTTATTGCTCCATGCTAAAAATGAGCTCCCGTATTACATCCATCCATCCTTCGTTCTTGTTACCTATATTTAAATAAGAATAGAAGCTTGGAGCTAGAAGGTTGACGATATCGTTACACATTTAACAGTGGATTCACGATGATGATGATGATGATGATGATGGGAGCAAGACGGTAAAGAAAAATGCACTTTTTTATGAATCCCTATCCATATCCACCACATCGCCAGCCCAGGAGACCGTTGTGGTTGTGTCTGGGGGGAGTATATATAAACCGCATATTACACACCACCACCACCAATATTTCTTGTTGTCCATATCCTGCGAAAGTAAAAGTGTGCATGCACACAGCATACCAGCATAATGCACGTATATTTTTTTTCAAACAGAAGTACAAGCACATATGCCACAGGTGTTTCGTTGATTGAATATTCATCATTCATTATTATGTTCATCAACAGCGAAAACTGGAAGAGCCACATGTACAGAGCAACAGAAGAGCCGTATTTTTTTGAGAGGGAGGCAGAGCCCTACTCAGAAAACACTCACGTTCCAAACGATTTGATGAGATGATGATGGTATTGATATATTACGACATAAAAAGGAACTTTTCTCTACCGTTGTAAAAATCTCTTTTATATATAATCATAGACACAGACAGACACACACGCGCTCAACGTTATTCATTCACTTGATTTCTTTTAAACGAAATGGAAATTAGCAGATGAATGACACAGCAGCGCAAGGGGCATAAGAAGTAATGTATGTATTAAATTGGAGTTAACAAATTTGCTAGAATCTAGAATGATTTTTTTTTGCTTAATTTGCTTGCTTGCAAACTTGTACTCAAACATCTTTATCGGCTTTAAAATCATAATCGCGATGATAAGGATGAAATATAGATTTCTCTACTACTGTTAACACTCTGGAAGTTTGAAGATGGTTATGCCAAGGTTTGCTTCTCCTCTACTTCTAACAATCCATGCTTCGTGACAAAATGGGTTTGAGTTGGTGACTCATGTCATGCAAGATGTAAAAATGGGACATGAAGATAACGGTACATGTCAAATGTGTTTGAGAAAGTTTATTGCACAAAAATAATGATTTTCTTTGTTGTATCATTCGCTCAATAGATAGAAATATAAACTATTCTACAAGTAATTGCTTTATGCATATCAGGAGGAGCACTAATGATAAATAGTTAACGATGGGACTGGTATTGTGATAAGATAATTTAAAAGTATGGTGTAGTGAATTAACTGCAATATGTACACGATATTAAAGTTTGCAACATAAGGAAGATGATGTAACTATGCAACAATTGAACTGACTGGTTAACAATTTTGATTTGTCACTTTGCAGCTATATCCACTGACCACCAGCTAGCAACCCTGATTGAAATCCAATTACTAGCTAACGTTACATACTAAAACTTTTGAATTCACAGTTAATTTTCACAAGTATATTATTCGGGATTTAAGTAGGCAGAATAGCGTATCACTTTTCTGCAAGAGATTCCACAACCGAACCTTCCAATAGCGTGGGGTTGACGCAGCGCTGAATGGAGCTAGCAAGGATTTCATCAAGTAGTGAGTACAGGAAGCTAAGATAAAGTGACAGCCAGTTTCATATACTTTTGTGTTGCAACCAAACAGAAGAAGTCAGTTAATTATCACTTAATTACGTTTAATTTACCTTTCATTGTTCACAAATCTCCATAAATACATTTGTAAATACAGCACGTCCACTTGAATCTGATGAAGTCCATAGTGGCATAACGTCTTTTGTCGCATACATTCTAGCAGTGCCTAAATAATAATAAGACGAGGAGAATAATTAAAAGGATTGTTTGGTACGTACGGCTATTATTACTTAAAATAATATTTAAACATTATGCGGTCTTGATTCACTTACTCTCAAGCCAATTTTAACAATTGCCATCATGATATCACTTTTGTGAAGTTCAACGTTTCCAAATATTTCCACCTTTTCTGAAAATAATTTTTGAATGTTTGTTGCCATGTTTGGGTCAAAATTTGACCAAATGGACGGTCTAGATGGTCCTTTATTTCCAAGATTAGTGCTATAAATTGAAGATGCAGATGAGTATTAAGTTTTTGATACATCCGTTAGACTTTTTCATTTGAAATATCACGGAATTACCTAATAGATCGTCTGGATGAATCAGAGGATCGCTCGCTTCGTAGAAAGGAGGAAGAATCACAATCCGGGAAAATGGAATCTACTTGCTTCTCTAGCGTTGTTAATACTTCAATCACTTGCTTCATTTGCTGGCTGGGTCCTTTCGGGTCGTGGGATATTGCCATAAGGTCGTTTCGTAAAACGGCAGACTTCATAAGCTAAAAGTTTGTGTGGAAAACATATGATAGACTCATTAGTTGTTGGGAACAATAATGCGTAAATGGAAAATAGCATAATATGGTAGAATTCCAAATCGTCAATAAGTTATTACTTCAGATATGTAATTCCCTTGACAGGATACAAATTCTTTTACTAGTGCCTTGGCAGTCTCATTCAGGGCAGTAGTAAGGGAAGACACGTTTGTGAGTTTGTACACTTGATTTCGTTTCTCTCGCCTGATGTCAAACTCTGTTTCAACCGAGTTAACCATGTATTCCACAGTTCCAATCTCAATATCCAGATATAATTTGGCCAAGAGGAGCCACGTAAGATTGCTGTACTGTTCATCTTGAATTAGATTTCGCCCAAAGTCAGCCAGATATTTGAAAACCGACACAACCAACCCTTCTCTAACACTGACGACTGCCATTTTTTGTCGAAACCCAGCATTTTGGGCAAACTGGAGATCGGCACGGCAAAACTCTTGGAGTTTATTAAGACTAGATTTCATTTGTAATACTAGAGTGGCCAAAATTGATCCAAGTATTTCTTGTGACGAGCCGGGATGGGAGCTTAATTCTAAGCTGGAGTCTTTCACTGCTTTCTCAAACGAGGTTTTGATTCGTTTAAGGCTCATGTCGGCATCTAACTTAGCCACCCGGAAAGCCAACTCAAGGCCACAGCTGTAATTTAAATAAATATTTTTTTTCCAAGTGAAAGCTGAAGTTTTCAGTGCAGTTTACTATAACATGATTTCCGCAAACTTACGGTGCAAAATCAGTATTTGGCATTAATGTGCCCATTGCCATCAATCGTCGGTACAAGCGGTCCAAAGCCTTAATCAGTTCATCCCTTTGTTCAGCATCTTGGATGTTATTTAGTTCATCATCCGACGTGAGACGATGTTCCATTATACCCATAAAATCGTTCATTAAACTGACAGTGAAGTTTTTTAGCATTTCCTGAGATTCTAGTCGCACAGTTTCATCCAGCCTACAAACCCAATCCATTTAAATAATTAATACTAGGAATAATCCAGTGAAAAAAATCTATTTATCGATTAAAGTGGATTTTATGTAGTTTTACTCACTCGGTCGTCTGGATAAATGCTTGCGAAAAGGAGGCTATGACTAAGCTCAAATTGCTTAGAAATATTCCACACCCAAGTTCCATAAACTCTTCCAGGGGTACCTAGTAGTACCAAAACACATTTAAAAGTGACGTGACAAATCACTTACTGCTTTGTTATTACTTTTTGCTACGAAGTTTGTTTTCCTACTTACGTTGGGCGAATCTGCAATCTTAATGCTCTCCAAATTTTGGTTCAGTTTAGGTAACGCATTGTCTAGTAGACGCTTACCCAACTCTGCTGCTGACTCTCCAAGACTTAGAAGCAACGAGACATTTCTGGTTAAGTCTTGTGAGGATTTCTGCAAGCATTAATATAAAGTCACAATATTATCATCCATCGACACATTTTTTTAAATGTATTTTAAGGATTCTGTTTACGAAAAGTATTTATTGAGTATTGAGCTACCTCTTCATCGTTAAAATCCTTGTATAAATCATCTCGAATCCGTTTCACAATATGCTGACAATCTGCCTTTATAGCTTCCAAACTAGGAAACCTTTTAAATTCATTCACAAACTGAACTCCATTCAGATAACATTTCACTGCCTGTAAATGACACGAAATAAGTGTACGTAGTAATGAAATCCCATCTTCGTATTATTAACCACTTCATTCATTAAACAAACACTAATAATAATGCTCGACTTGCTTCCTCATAGTTATTGTCTTCGCAGTACTGCTTGAGTTTGTTGGGAAGTTCAAACAAAAACTTTAATTTTTTCAGGAGATCGTTAATACCAGAAAGCCTGCTAACTTTATCCCGTTTTTCCTAAATAGCACAATAAATCATTTGGTATATAAATTATTCAACCATTTCATAAAAATCCAGTATTCGTCACCACAATGAAAGGTAGATGTGAGTTGTGGTGAGTGAGTCTCTTCTCGTCGTTCTCACCTTCAGGCTACCACAGACTTTCGCAGAGTTATCCGTAATCAGCGCAATATTCTTGGAAAGCAATGCCATTCTATCCTCCATTTCGCGAAAATCCGTTTTCATCTTGCGAATCGTGTCAGTGGCCAAGATGAATTTGTTGTAGTTTTCATAAACCAGCGTTTGCATGTCCGAGTCCAAATCCTGAATCTGCCTGATGAGACTGGATTCAGTCTCCATGAGCTTATTCAGGGAATACTCCTACGGAGCGGAGAAATAATCGTGATGCACACACAACAATCAAATTATTTATATTACTAATAATAATTCCCAATACACGGGATACTCCGAAATTGAAAAGAATATCTTACAGATATAATCTTTTTGATAAACTTCTCGGGAATAAAGTTGGTCCCATTGATGTCATAAGGGTTCCCATGAGGGGACACGTTGTCTGATAACCCCTCCATGATAAAGGCCTTGAGTTGAAGGAGGGTCTCGCTCGAACGGGGATTATCCAATAATTGGCACTACCAAAACTAGACGTTCAGGACAACTTTTCCAAACAGACTACAAAAACAGCTGGGTTGGATTGTGCGTGCCTAGTAGTAACAAATAATGGATTTATTAATTTTAACACGAATGTAACACGAACAGCAACGACAGTCATAACAACAATGCGACATTGTCATTCTTATTGTTAATTAATTATATGTATTGTATTACAATTGTTGATTCTACTGATCTGATAATTAATGGGACAAATCAAAGCTCTTACAATGCCTACCAAATAATCCACTGATGACTGCGATGTTGTTGTTGCTAGGAGAATCCACTAAAATAATATGTTGTAATTTAGTGACAGCACCCACAACATTTAATCAACTTGCTAATTTTACTCTGTAATAAATAAAGATTATAACACACACACATGTGCTGCTGCTGCTGCTGCTGCTACAATAACAAAAAAGTGGATCATCACATCATCATATGTTCTCTTGCTTCTTATTCATGAGGTAATGCAATGGCTAAAAAATAAACTGTCAAGGCTTGTTGAAAGCAGGTTGCTGCAGCAGCAAAGCAAGAAGACTAGAACTAGAAGATTGTGTTACGTTACACGACGATGATGCAGGGAAATGGGAATGAATGTCGTGTAGAAGGATAGAGAGAAGAAGGGAGAGTGAATAAACAAACTCAAACTTGTCCGAGGTATTGAGGTAAGGAAGCAGTGTGTGAAGTTTCAATTTGAAACTCCAAAGCGTTCTCGAGTTATCCTGGTGACGGAGCGAGCAAGCAAGCGAGCGAGCAACCAAGCGAGCGAGCAAGCAAGCGAGCGACCAACGGACAGCGAGTAATCTTAAAAGGCATCTGCAATGCCTAATAATATATGTATGTACAGAAATGTGAAACGAGCTATAAGAAAGACGAGAATTCTATGTTATGTTAGTTAGTTAGTTATTTGGAATTGTGGATTGTGCAAATGTGGATGCAAATATCTAACACTACTACTCACTCATGATATAATATGACTCATATTCTCTCGTGACTGTTGAGTGTAGTCTACTGCGTCGCGTGACTCGCGTGTAGCCAAAAATGAGAAATCTTTGTTCAATTGGCTCTTGGCGTCAAAAGACGATGAAACCATTGAAACCTAATGAGAAGAACTTTTTAATTTATTATATACTTAATTAGTAAAAAGTATACTAACATATCACACATGTAAAAGTTGGGCTCTAAAAATGTTACAAAAAATTTACTAATAATAACATGCGCCTGTTCGATCAAATTCACTTCATATTCAAGGCTTCCCCACACTTATTTTTAAAACTAAAACCTTGGGAATTTAATAATAAAAACCTTTATCGGCTCATTCAATTATTATTCCGGGCTCTATGACAACCACGCTACACGGTTGAACTAGAAAACCTGTGAAACTGGAGAGTGGACGCGGAACAAAAGTTTCCAAGTAGCTTGCAGTTTTTTTCTAAAGCTAATTAAATGTGCAAATAGTATAGTCACTTCTAAATGAGCAACATTTCCAATATGATTTTCTACAGTAGACGGCTTCAACGATTAAACTATGTCTAGTGCTTCCTACGCATGCTCCAGCCAGATAACCTATTTACAGGAGGGTTTCGACCATCTAGCGAGCTTCCCTTCAGTTGTCCTGTCCTCACCGACATCCCGTTCCGAAACACCGAAACCGTCTTACAATTAATTAGAACGTAATCCGCAAATGACCGTTTGAATTTAGGATGTAGGATAACAACATATTATGTATATATGAAATGACATCAGAGTCATAAATGAAATGAATTATTAAAGCCAAAAAATCATAAAGTTGGCACTCTGGCTGGACACAATCCATGTACGCCCGCAAGCACTCGCCAAATCGGCAGAACCCCGCTGGCCGACAGCCGACAATGTCATCCGACACTCGCTGGCCGACAGCCGACAGGTCCTCGCCAGCCGACAATCTCATCCGACAGCCGACAATTACTCGCCATCCGACACCCGTCAGTGATCTCTTAAAATAATAAAT
>JAANSN010001735.1:0-30232 GCA_036850665.1 Dicranocentrus wangi
TCGCACTGACTGTGTATATTTCCCCCTTTTCCCATATCGTCCCCGTCCTCCTTTTTTGGTTGGCTGATTGTCAGTATTGGAGCACGAGTGTGGAACAGTCACTCAGAGGGGAAAATATTATATAACTGCAAGCTAAGTAATGCGCTCCAACATTCATTTTTTCTGCTATAATAAACAAAAAATTGGGAGAATGGAATGGATATTATGTGTAGTAGTGCCGCGTGTGGCTGAGCGGAAATGGATAGCTGTTATGGAGAATGCACACTTAGTTTCCGACACATGCACCAGGAGATCCTGAAAATGATGTTAAGTAAGCTATTCTTTCTCTCTGATGATAAATTTGATTCGGTATTTATATTTATGTTTTGAAATTTTGCAGTCTTCTTGGAGCACCACGTATACACCACCGTACATACCAATAAGTTTTGTTCTCTAATGAGTTATAGCGTAGTAGTAACGCTGGCTGGCTGGCTGGCAAGCAGAAAGCAAACTTGGACCATTTTTTCTTTTGCTGACGATGTGATGAAAGCAAATTATATGGATGTTGCTTTGTTCGTGTTTTTTTGCTGTCCATCCAAGTAAAAAACTGTTGGACTGGTTGGAGACCAATTTATTTCCGGTTTAGATTTCCCCGTTGCATGTGAATAATACCGCAGTTTTCTTGCTCGCTGTCATAATGGCCTTTTTATATTCCATTTCAGACCCAACAGAGAATAACAATTTGGTCAGGTTTTGTGTGGTGAACAACAGAGCAATACCGTAATTGCATGCATAATGCATTTGCTAACAAGACAATTTTTCCCAGAAAATGGTATTTGTTAGCTTTCCGCCGAGTGGTATATCATGTATCACAAATTGGTATTCAGGAGGAGGAGAGTCTATATGGTGGTGTCGATAATCGCAAATTTTTATTGACAACGAAATGCGAAACGGGGTTGGTTGACACATTATGAAATTGTCAGATACGGATTGAAAGTGAAAAATAAGTTCCGACAGCAGGGAGAGAAAAGAATGAAATGTTGAGAATCCGGAATACACCACCTCGCATTTTTTCAGTTTTCTTCGTTTTGTGGTGGTATTTTGTTGACATGTTTTTGGAAAATACTCTCGTGCTGTTCAATTTCTTTGAATTAGGTTGTCTACTTGGTTGGTTGGCGTTATTGCATGAAGTATGATTATATTATAGGCACATTCTGTAAATTATTGCTTTTGGATGTGATATGCGTACTACTGCGGGGAAGTAGGGAAGAGTAACAATACCCTATAAACAAACGCCTGACACAGTAATATGACAACTGCTGTCGTGAAAACTTTTTTTCCGAGACATTTTCAGAGAAGCAGGCATACTAGAAGAGCCAAGTGGAGCTTTCAGGGAGCCAAACTATAAACTCTCATATTATGCATATCAGTTTCAGCTCCCTGATGACAGCTGGAAAATAACACAACTACAGGGAAAACGCCCGATGAATAATTCCAGATTGTATCTCAGCAGTCTACTTTTTCGCACACATCATGCATAATGCTTGAGTTTTTACGAATGCCTCGTGTTTCCTTCCCTCACTGCCTGGCTGGATATATAGCCAGTTAATAGCTCAAATATAAAAGTGTATTTTTTCTGACGGGAAAACTTGACGATAATTCAGGAAAACATTTTTTATTGTGACTAATTCCGAGAAAATGGTTGGCAAAGTGGCTGAAATTTTTAGCTAGAGAAACTTCATTTCTTTCATTCTTTTTTTTCGTTTTCATTTTGCCAGTCATGAAGATATCCTTGGTTGGGGTGAATACAAACATGGCCAGGGACGTATTCGCTGCAGGGATAAGAGAGTATAAAATACTTTCGCTTTCTGCTCTTATTTTATTAGTACAATTTTCAGTTTTAATAGTTTGTCGTTTTGCAGTAAGCTGGGGTTTCTGATTCTGAAGTCTGAGATTTATGTAGAGACATCTTGGCCCAATAAAGATTTCACCCTATATGAAAGATTCAGCCCGATTTTAGTGATCTCATTTGTAGATAATATGTTGCAGGTTTCCTTTTAGTACAAGTTTAAAAAAAATTAAACATGAAACGTATTCAGTTTTACTTAGGTAGATGGCAGTTGTTTATTTATCAACATGGTTTAGTTGTTACTGAGATAGACGTATTACGGCAAATGGTTTTCGTTTTCCATGTAGATTTGCAAGCGTATCCAGTCTAGTCAGATTAAACAGGATTTTTAAACAACACACTTCGTTCACAAAATGCCACTTAACCTGCGTAAGCTCTCATTGTCAGTCTAGAAAGTACATGCAACTATTTTGAATTATCATGTTTTACTCGATTACGTTTTGTTCTGGCTTAACATGCATAGTACTCAACTCACCACGCCTAATTTTCAACATTTTTTATTGCACCGTTCTCAATTAGAGTGACATAAGAATACGGCATGTTCCAGCGACCGTGCAAAATGCATCGATTTCAGAAAAACTAAACCACACAATCAAAAAAGCATATAATATAATAATATGCAACCATATATAGCAAACAGCATGCATGTGTAAATTAATTTTCGTGTTGAGTTGTGTGTTTCACGAAAAAGGATAGGTATATCTAATACCAACCAACAAATTCCCTCGGCTCACACGTACATCTTTACGGAATGTATATAAAGAAAGAAAAGGAAAACGCGAGGTTCTCGACTCCCCTTAAAAATGTTCAACCACGATAACATTAGCGTATATGTATATACTGAATTTTCAACATTTTTTATTGCACCGTTCTCAATTAGAGTGACATAAGAATACGGCATGTTCCAGCGACCGTGCAAAATGCATCGATTTCAGAAAAACTAAACCGCATAATCAAAAAAGCATATAATATGCAACCATATATAGCAAACAGCATGCATGTGTAAATTAATTTTCGTGTTGAGTTGAGTGTTTCACGAAAAAGGATAGGTATATCAAATACCAACCAACAAACAAATTCCCTCGGCTCACACGTACACCTTTACAGAATGTATATAAAGAAAGAAAAGGAAAACGCGAGGTTCTCGACTCCCCTTAAAAATGTTCAACCACGATAACATTAGCGTATATGTATATACTACAAATATATCAAGTCATACAGCTACAAGCTACAACTATAAACTGCTAAAAACTATACGGTGTATACATTTATATCATTTTGGTTTATTATCCTTTCTTTTTTTGTTTTGTAAGCACACACCCAAACCTAAACAATATCTGGGTTTCTTTATCCAAATAATACAAACCCCACTTGATAGGTACACAGATGGAAACGATCATGAATTAAGTCAGACTTTAAAATACTATCCCGGAAACGAATACTTGCCTGGCTGGATTTTCTCCAAGTCTCAACTTTTCCCAGCTCTCTCGCCAAATCCAACCAAGCCATGTTCTCCACTCCACCTCCATACATTACTTGGGCTACTCAGCTGTAGCCAGCTAGACCGAGACAAAACCGCGTTACAGGAAACAAAGGAAGTGCGCACGGAGAAAACCTTCCCAATAATACTGCCCTTGTCGCAGGGACAAGCCCGTCAAACCAAAACTTCAAAAGAGCTATATATGAAAAGAGCCAGAGGAAGAGAAGCAGGATGGAAAATTATGCAAAGGAAAAAAGAAAAAAAAACCCACAATATAATAATAACAATAACAGCAGCCCACCAACAACAAATAAGCTCACTCGTCATTCCACCAGAGATACATGCATGTTTTATATTACACGATACCTTGGTTGGTGTATTGTCATGTGTTGTTGTGCCATGTCATGCAAAAAAACAAACTTTTTTTCTTCCTTTCTTGTAAAACTCCCTTCCTGGTTGAATGCGTACACGTACCCTACTTGTAATATCTTTTGTGTACTTTCCGAGCTTTCATATATAACAACCCGCTTTTACGACTTCAAATGCTCCACTCATTTGCCTTTTGCTGCTCGTTTTTCCAACTTTTATTCACACATTAAATCCGAGTCACATTATAATACGGTATCATACCATCATCCGTTTACAGCATTCAGCTTTCTTTATAATAATAGTATACCTTATTGTCGGTTGCTTTTCACTCTGAACCTCTGGGAAACTTTCAATAGCAAATATTTATACAGTGTCCTGTGTCCTCTTGTGTATAAAGTAGTGCATGGTGAGCAATTTTGAGATTTTGCATGTCATTTCGTGTATACATTATTATGTGTATCCGTTTCTATGTACGGGGAAATGCCAAGCTGTGATTGTAATTGCGGAGGGGAAAGAATATAATAAACGCGTAAACATATAGTGGAGGGAAAATGCCATTCCCGACGTTTTCCCACATTCATTTCCTTCCAAAAACTAAAAAAAAAACTTTGTCCGAGTTTTTCCAGTAATCCAAAAGGGAACAGACAGGGGAAAGGCAAGACGATACGGCGGAGTAAAAGGCGTATAATGGTAATTTAGTAAGGTCGATTGCAATCAGAATCACAATCGCAGTTTCCCCATTTCTTCAACGTCCAAGTAATTGTTGGTCTTTTAGAATTTTACATTGCAACTTCCTCCTCCGCTCCCTCTGAAATAATAATATTCCTGCTGGATATCTACCCCGCCATGCACATCACGTCATTTGTGTTCTCTCTGGACAAACCAAGGTATCCTGTATCTCTATCTACAAAAAACACTGCTTTCTCCCAAAACTCGTTTCAATCGAAACCCTTGTATTCAAAGTGGGTTAAGATGTACTGAAAATTTTTAAAAATTCATGAGTTTTCGTACGAGAGAAGAGTGATCTGAAAGCTAAGCAATATTATTACCCCACAACAACATACCCCCATCCGAAAAAAATCTAGTAACCTATCCTTCACTATTGCCTTTTTCCATTTGGTTTTTTTTGCAGCAACCCGGATTTTGGACGAGGATTCTATTCCTCAGTCTGTCTACTACCACATATTATACAGGCGGATCACTACTACTGCCGAGAAGTTTCATACTCTATGAATAGTTAAAGGGTTAGATCATGAGTGTAATTTTACAGATCTACGTTGTTGAGCTAGGCATCCACACGTTCCACAAGAACACTTGTCCTGTGTGTTCTACACGGAACCGTTTTGTTTCGCAAGATCCCAATCTGAGTGGGAGAGAGAGAAGGGACGCGGCGAGAGCGAGTGCAACGATATCATAATATCACACGGAAATACCTACGTGTAGATACGTGTTTTGAAAATCAGGATCGCTGAACATGCGGTAACGGTCTGTGATCCTTGTCCCTGTCCCTATCCACAACTAACTCGACGAGCCCGGATTCTTTTTTTCTGTCGATGGATTAAGATAAGCAGAAATAAAAGGAGTGAGAAGAGTAGGAAAACCCTGGCTGGGCTTAGGGCTTCACATGAAACCATAATGTGAAACAATATGCACGTGTGTATTCCACTAGCAGCAACATATGTAGGATCCTCTTCTACCCCGACCGAGTACATCAATTGAAATAGCTATTTCTCAACGACTTATTTTCTCCCAGTTACATTTACACAAACCCAGGGAGCGAAACGCAAAGATTTTCTCCTGGAAAGGAGGTTTTTTTTTGGCAGGGGCGATAAAAACAAAACAAGAGAAGGCAACGGAAAAAAATACTCTTCTACATCACACAATATCCATCTAAGCCGGATGCACCAAATGATGATGGTACTACCGTCGGCCAACACATGAAAGACAATAAACCTTTCTGATGTACTTTTTTTCTTATTTCTTTAATATCCCCTACAGTTGTACATACGGCAAGGATGGGAAAGGAGAAGAAGTTGGTAAAAAAAACCTCAGCCTGATTGCTGTACATACAAAAGGCATATCCAGCAATCCAGCAAGCTCACGTGTAGCAATTTTACATCCGTTGGTAGAGCGAAGAAATAGTCCAAAAATATTCGTTTGCCTTTTTCTTTATCTTCTTTCTCTCGCTTTACTGTCGTGTGCGGTGGTGGTTATACAGTGGCTACACCACTGGACTCTCTTCTACAATACATACATAATGACCACATATACACCCAGTACGAACGAAACGAACGTGTAGCCGGTACATTAAATATTTTGTAATGTCGAGATAGGGAAAAAGGATGAAGCCCCTGAGTTTTACTGGGAGCCCAAGTTTCTCGCAAAGATTCAAAAAACGGAAGAATATACGCTCCCGCAACGCATAACTTGGTGGTGGTCATGCAGCGAAGACAAAATGTCAAGTTCTCAAATCCTGAAACAAGGAAGTACAACAAGAAAAAAATATTCCAGGAAGAAAAACTTTGGAACGTGAGTATCCCGTTGGAGTTATTGCGTAGCGGGGCACTTACTCGTATCAAACTTTATAGTTAAGATGGTAGGATAATGTAATACGTTATTCCTTTTTAGTTTCATACTTCTATGATGGCTTGAAGTTAAAAGCTAATGATGCTGTTGCTGACTAGCCTAGCCTGGTTCGTTACGTTACATTAGCTTATATATGCACCACGACCAAGTACCAAAAAAATTGGTCATGCTATGTGTAGCCCGTGTGGATATATACCAGGTTTTTTTGTATTGAAGTTAGTCAATGAACTTTTTCCCTTTCTTGTTTAACTAGAAAAAAATACTCAAAATGGACAACTGCCTATATATATTATGGTGCACTCTGGAATATAAATGCATATGCATTTTCCATCACATAAAAAAATGTATCTCGACACGGTTACAACTTTACAACTGTTCGTGATGTAAAAGAGATTGAGCTCAAAATGGCATTATTGACCGAGGCGTTGTTTCCTTTGGTCTAACGTATAACTTTTTTTTTCAAACAAGCCCACCTCCCTCTATTCGTGTATTTGACTTAATTCCGGCGCTGCCAAAGTCAGCTAGACAGTATATTTTATATACACACCTTTTTCTCATTCCACATGGTCCTCTACACTGGAACTACACTCCCAGTGTAACTATCACCACCGTTGTGCACCCATACATTATAGTCCTGCTGGTTTTTATGCGAATCCTCGATAAAAAAAATTTTTTTTCCACTTTCAAATGCACACATACACACACGATATGATACACGCAGCAGGTTAAACCTGGCTACGGATTTTTTTAGCATATCGTGCACGGTGGAGGATCATGCATCTCACTAAACTTTGGCAAAGGTATACATAAATAGTTTCGAGGAATACTCTTGGCATTCTCCGGGTGAACACAATGACCCTTTTTTTTCTTCCTCTCCTCTCCCTGAAATATATAGCCTTCCTTTGTTGCAGACCAGAGTATAAGGGAGAGAAGGGCAAGTAAGGAAGAGCAGATCATGCATCCAGCATATTTTTTTTGTATTCTTCTTCGGGTCTCCAAGAATCAGTAGTAGTGTTTTCCACTTTCTCCATTTCCGTTTGCCGGCTTTTATTACCACAATCTGGTATTGGAGATTTGTAATAAACCCACGCAATTTTTTTCTTGGGACACATGAGACGCTACATATTCCTTTGATTCTGGAGTCATGTAAGGGAACAAATGAGGACGAATTGTGTGCACATGATATAGTCATGAATTTTGTGCACATTAGGTAAAGGGAATTCATTCACATCCACCTCGAACGAACCACCCAAGATCCACTTGCATTAACGTTATGAGACGAAATAAGCCCAAGGAGGGAATAATAAAGGTTTAGGTAAATGATCCGATGTTGATGACATCATTTTCCCGGTTGGAATAAATACCAACAAAGAAAGTAGTGAAAGCAGAACAACACAATTCATAGTCGTGCTGTTCTGTTCTCCTCAGGTCTGCATATAAAATATCGCTTTGGACTTCCTGCGCTGGGGCTCCTTTCCTGATAATCAGTATAAACGTGTGGTGCGTGAAAAACCCCAACCAATCTTTTTCTCTGGTTGGCACACGTATACGTATACTCACTTGTGAATGAATACCAACTGTGTAGTGTATGAATATATTTGGCGTTTATCTCTTCCCTTCGTGATAGTGACGGTGTGATGGGATACGGCAGCAGCAGCAGCGGGATAAAGCGTAATAATATGGGCACACAATACGACACATCTTGGATGAAGCACATGCTAAAAAGAATAAAAACCAATCCGGCTAAAACGTTGCTGAACCTTTGAGGTCACTGTGACATTCTCCGCTTTTTCCCTTTTGAATGAACAAATGACGGAGAAAATGGAGGAATACGAATGATTCGGAGAAAGTTGCCCTTCCCCATAAGAAACAATTTCTCATGGACATTCCCCAACTATTTCTTGATGGGCAATAAGACACATGCATTATTTGGCTACCAACCACCTCCATCCAGCGTAGTAAAAGTATGCCACCTTCCCCTCCTCATATTAGGCCTATCGTTGTCATTGATTACAGTCATTCTCTCCAAAGGCTTCATGTGTAGGCATCAGGTCATGGATTGTTTACGGCATTGCGTCAACGTTCAACGAGCAAATGATAAAATACAGAGTAGACGAAAATGCACACACACAAATCCAAATAGATCTACATACGAGTTACGAGTGTATATATGTATCCGCTTCACAACATTGCATTTCAGATCCTCTGTGCTCCCCAAATAAACACTAGAAAACAGAAATAGCCTGCCGTAAAAAGTTTGGCTAAAACAGTAACTGGAGCTGGAGGAAAAAATGTGTTGTGTCGTGCCGTGTCTTGTGAAGGGACCCTACAACGATCTCTTGGTGACAGGGAAGACGATATATGTTCTTGACTCTCAGACGCCCGCTTTCACTACAAAAATAATACGTACACATCCAGCGCAGAGTTTTTTCATACTCTCCACACAAGTGTAATCGGTTGGTTACAAAAAAAGTACAAACTTTTACGTATTTTTTTTCCAGTCTTGTTTTCCTTCACATGGAAAAAAATAGTAGTCATTCTGTCCTGTTTACTTCACGATGAAATATCCTTTTTTTGGACCGATGTCGCACAAAAAATATGTATGTTATAAAAACCTACACGGTTTTTGGACGAAAGGAATGAGTCATATGAATATCGAGTCGGAAAAAAATGGAACAAGACGGTTAAGAAGTACTTGTATTTATTCACAAGGCAAGTCAAGGCCTTTTCCACTTGGAGAAAGAAAGAGAAAACTAGCTTTTCCTTTTTTTCCCAGCCCGAATCCTCTTGTGCACTCCCATTAGATTTATTTTAGCATACACAAAAACAGAGAGAGGGCGAATGAGCGGAAAGTGAGTTGCGAGGCTGGAAGAAGCGTACAAAAAAAGGAAGTGGAGAACTGATAGCTCAACTCTTAACCGAAGGGAAATCAGCCCTTGCTCCTGGAGGAGTTACATGGATGGATGATCCATTCATGTCTTATACACTTTTTTTCTTTCCTTGTACCACTACTCACAGTCACTCATTCAGCATATTTTGTCGGTGGGAAGTGAAAGTAAAACCTGGAATGTAGGTGAGGTGAGGCGGTGGTGTGGTGGGTATATATTATATACCTGCTCCAAGTGGGAAAGCAAAGGAGTCGCACAAACACACTATAAACATCATCATTTAACTGGGTGGGAGCTATAATCATCCATTTTTCCCTACCTCCTCTCCTCCTATATCTCTCCGATGTGGTTGGTGGGACATAAGACGTGCTATAATGATCTAGTGTGGGGATAAGTACGTACGTGTGTAAAGTGTTAAGGACGCGGGGAGTGAAGGGAGAAAGTATTTTTTGTTGGGGCTGGAGAAGAAAAAATACCCAAATCGCATTAATCACCTCAGTCACTTGCCCTTTACATTTTTTCTTCCCACCCTACCCACCACCACACGCCGTGTTGGAGGCAGACGGGGGCTCGGCCAAGTTCCATAGCGCAGGCAGTTGCATAACGACCCTCTCAATCTCTGACTGGACGCATTATATACAACACACAAGCAGCATGTACAGCAGGAGTGTTCCCTGTTTTTGTAGCACGTGTTTTCTCCGCAAAACACTCGCATTTCATCATGACACAAGAAATGAGAGAGAGAGAGAGAGAAAACAAGGATGTCGTGTGTGGTGGTTGGAGTGACTCTTAAGGATAAATCTTAAAAGAATATATATCTTTTTGAGCAATGTGCGGCTTAACCTAACATGGCGGTGCCACTCCTCCACAATAGCCATTTTGTCGCCACTCCACCACCCTCAAGCATGGACGTTTAATGCAAGTAGTAATTCCACAAGTAAACACACTTTTTTTAAGGGGGCCCGTAGTGGAGGAAAAAAAATGGGAAAGTAATGCAGACAAGGTAATATATATTTTTTATTCAGTGTTGTAGCCATTGATGAATCGTCATGTCTAACAAGCCTAATAATGACTGACAGGCTGACTTCCTTAAGGAGTTTGTACGTTGTCATCAATCATTTTATTGCTCTCTTGACGATTTTCACGGTTATTGACGGGGAGCGGCGGAGTTGATGATGCTTGTTGAAAACATGAATAGCATGCAATGTGGAATGGAGTTGTTTACGGGGAAAAGGGGGCAAAAAATTGAGTGTCTTGTACTTACTCTAGTATTTGAGGTGGTTTAAAGGAAAGATCCACTCTGTATGTTGTATCAACCTCGAGTTTGAGCGTTCTCGGCAATTTAAAGCGTTGGCCATCCTGCTTCATATAGGCTGGTAACGATTCACCATCCTTCCTGATGGACAGGGTCACCTAAAAGGACACACAGGAAATGTAGGAAACGAACCGTGAGAAATCAAAAACACATTTGTCACCCGAGCCAAACAGATTCCGGTAATCATCTACGGGGACAGGAAAGAATCTTGCTGGGAAGGAAGCCAAAAAATGGGGACAACTGATTTACCATTTCAAAATGAAAGCATAAGCATAGCGAGTTAGATACATATAAGTTAAGCAAGGGGAAAGGTCGCGAAGCAAATTCGGACTCATGTATAGCGCATATCGTTCGGAAAGAAAACTTTTTTAGTAGTACTTACTATGTTGTATCTATATGTACTTCAAAAGTTAAACGGGTTCGTGTTGACGCATTAGTTGGATTCTAACTGTGACAAAACTACAAAATGTGTGTGAATGAATGGTGAATGGCTAAAGAGAAAAAAAGAGCGTTCTCTTGGAAGAGCTACTTTCTCCATGTTTTTTTTGCCCCAGCACTTCTCCATTCCTCTCCTTTTAGGATTGATATCATGAGAAAAACTGTTATTTTTCCTTGACTATGGAATTGTTGCTACAAACCATTCCAGCCACACCTTCAACCTCTCACCAGAGAATCACAGGAGGAGTACGGGGGAATAGGAAGGGAATGATTTATGACATGTCCATAATAGCTGTCTCCACACTGAAGAACAGTAGCACTCCCGACATTTTTCCCCTTCGAGTAAAAAAAATCCTGAATATTTTAGGGACTTCTTGTCCTTTTTTATTATACCAAATTTTTATTCTATAACATTACATTACACCTCGTCGAGTACAAGACAGACAGAACTCACCTTGGGGTTGGCTATTATGTGTACCAACCATGACGCAGGAGAACACTGTCATGTATTATGTATATATTATTGTGAACATTATAATGTAATTTTTTGTAATTCAACTGGATATATACATCATATTATGAGTAGGAGAAAAAAAACTCGTTAAAGCCGTATCTGTCTTGTACTATACTCTGGTTGGTATATATACATGGCACGATCATTCACATCAGTTTTGTTCTAGAATGGCAAAAAAATTCTTTTTTCGAAGGGAAAAGACAGTCTGAGTCCCTGGGTCCCTTTAAACCGCTAAGAAATGACCTCGCTCTCCCCCAACCCGCTTACCCAACTTGTTTCACGTTTTCCTCCAACTAGTTTATATGCAGTGCACTCCAGTATCCCATATTATTTCCGGAGACACAAAAAAAAATCATGTCAAAATCCCCCAAGTGTATACGTACGTACAAAGTATATGTATATTTTTCGCTAAAAAACTAACTATATTTCTATCATTTTTTATGTCTTACTATTAGTGCTCTCTATACTCTCAGAGTGGAGTGATATTACTTGTTCCATTGTAAATCCCTTTTGATTCCATCCCCGAGATTTGTATCATGTGATGTTCATTTTAAGCGCTCATCGCACAATTTCCCCTCTAGATAAACTGGCAAGGAGGGGAACAAAGACAGGCCTGATTATACTTTCCAGAAGCAAGGCTTGGTGCAATATTGCTGGGGAATAATAAATGAAACACTTCTAGTGTCTGTGTGTAATAGCATCCCTTCATGATCCTTTTTTGCGAATTTACAGCTGTAAAAAAAGTTGATTTTCTCTCGTTGCAAGTTTATCATCAGGAGGAGAAAAGAGATTTTCTAGATTTCATTATGTAAAGCGGCAGAAATAAGCATGGATCCCATCAGCAGCAGCATCATGCCACCGCCAATCCCATTGTTCTACAAGATCGGGAAACGGAAAACACTTGGAATACGATACAAAGTCAAGTATGAAGTAGGAGGATGCATGATGTGGATTTTCATGTATGGATGATGAGTCCAAAATGCGAAAATTCTCTCAGAGAGAGACAGAGTAGTATACATAGAAGAAGAGCTGAGCTGTGTACATAACATGCTTTAAATTATTCCTTGTTTTATGAAGAAGAAAGAGCTTTTGTGATATTTGATACAGAAATAATATCATCTCACTTCTTCAGTGTCAGTGGCTTGATGACGCAGAGAAGATGCTTAGCGGAAGAACAGAGGTAGAAAATGTTGGAGAGGGTACTACTGCAGCCTGTCTTTCTGGCTACACTTCANTGGAGAGGGTACTACTGCAGCCTGTCTTTCTGGCTACACTTCATTCATACTTGAGTAGATTTGTTTACGCTCACACAAAGGCGTATATATATATAAGGAATGGGAGCAGGAAAAAAACAGTTACCAGTAACAAAATAGAACAACACAGCTTCATAATCATCATCACACTATCATAAAAATTTGAAGAGATGAATGGAAATAGATGAAAAAAGTTTTGCGTAGAAGGTGCACCTACGTACACACAGAAGATGGAATAAAAACGGGGAAAAAGATCCCCGCGTGACAGAAGACGAAGTTGGAAGAGGGATCAAAATGGGAAAATCTCTGACACTGATGGAGCTCAATCTCTGCAATGAGCAGTACCTCGCAAATTTACTTATTCATGGCATATGTAAAATCAGAGTTTTTCCAGCTCGTTTTTCTAGCTATAATGTATATTCCAGTAATTCCAGTTTGTGTATACAGCTTGGCAGTTACTTAAATTCGGATTTGTTCACAATGGCAATATTTTGCTAGTTAAACTACAAAAATAATATGGCGGCAGGGAAAGTGAAAGTATATAGAATCGCAGTATAAACGGGGGAATGTATTTTCCAGTAACATGGCGGCATGGCGTATTAGTAACTCTTGTGTTCAGAAACTAGCACCATGTGCGCCATCATGTGCGAAGTGTTTTTTATCCATACACATCGTTGTATGGTTGGATATATATACCAAAGCTGTACTTAAACAGGTATTATATCAAGATTAACTGAATAAAAAAGCAGATAAATAGACAACGAATAATATTTAAACCGGATCTTTTGAGATTGTTTTTAGACGACTTTCACATGACATGAATAGGATTATATGTATTATTCTTAGTGTCAGTCTACTACGATTTGCTTTATTGTAGAATTAAAGTATGTAAAGATTAAATGGTTCTTCGGAGGGACATATAAGTACATAAGTAAACAATGGGAAATTGTGACACGCAGACGAGCATGTTTCATTGAAGGAAGGTATTATGGCATCGCATATTATGTTTTACATTTGATACTGAAATGATGCCGTTCGGATTACAGAACTTGACAGAAATGAAAACACTAATAAAAAACGAGAAACACAACTTACTTCACTTCGGTTAGGCATTAGGGTTTAATAACTTGGAGCAAAAGAGTACAAATACGAATTCATACGGGAAACAAGGCACGACGTACTTTTAGAAACTGCGCTACTGAATAAAATCGCATCGCATTCTTCTAAAATATATTATTGCTACTGATAATTTACCTCATTTCCCCAAAAACAATAAGAAATAATAATAACGAAGGAAGAGTTGTTGCTGGCTCCACTCTTCGTTTCGTTTCCCTTGGTCATCTCCATCTCATATGAGTACGTATGAACATCATTCAAGGTCTACAATTGGGAAACCCCAAGTGACTCCGGCGGGGTATACTCTCTGCCATCAACTGAACATGAAATAGGAGGATCAGCTCGCATTGCGTAATAACCCATGCGAAAAATACAATAAATTATCAGCTGATAGCGGTCAATTAAATTCAGCATGGTTGTACTGGCGCTCACCAACTCCGTTGATATACTACCTCTCCAAAGATTCACTCGAAAACGAGTCATTTTGGGTTGTTTGTGAAAGTATCGATTGCACTTATAGATCGCAAATCGCACGCCTCCAGATTACCAAAAATCTCACGGTCAATTGACCAATTTCCGTAGAATCTCGTACTACGTATATTTCCCATTGGAACCAATGACCACGCAAAGAAACCACCATAAACAAGCCTAGTTTCCCCCTTTTAAGGGATTTCAAGACAAGGATAAATAGAGGACTACATTTGAAACTAATTTGAAAACAAGTCATGATCCCATAAATATCATTTCTGACAAGCTTTGCCCCAACCATTTTTTTTCGGAGAAACGATAAACACCTTCCCACCAAGACACCAGTTTACCGTCTTTCTCACCAAATTTCCTGGAAATAATTCACTCACTGCCTGTCCTTTGAAGAGCTGAATCCTGAAATCGAAGTGGGAAGAGGATTGACACTAAATTATACAAGGGAAAGTTGGGTTTTGGGGTTGCTCCATTTAAAAAAAACTTTTATTTTTTTGCCTTCAAATCCACCTGCCTCATCCCAATGAGTTGTTAGTACACGTTTTTCCAAGAATCTCTTGCTCCACCGCCTAAATATTTCCAAGGAATTGTAAGTAGTTTCGTTCTCCTGGGTCTTGCTTGTGTCGCCTGCATTGATGATGAAACGCGGGCCACACGTTCTTTGCATGTGGACTCATCTGAATTAAAATCGAATGCGGATACCTATCCCCATCTACATTTTTCGCATAATGAGTGCCAGCCTAATGTGGAGCAATGTGCCAGACGAGGATACTACTACTCGTCGTCGTTTAGTAATTTAGTGAAAGAAACGCTTTCACCCAGGCCCGCATATAAAGAGTAAACAATGTGACTTGTTAAGTCTTCGTTTCCAACTTTTCGCGTGTAAATAAATAAGGATTAGTGAAAGCACCGCGACCGTAATAGACTAGGTTAAAACTATACCCTCCCTCCATCCAACATTCCCAACTACTGGGACACACAACCAGCTTGAAAAGTAATCAAAGACCAATTCAAGGAAGCTATAACATATATGTATATATATACGCAAGGAGCAGCAGCACTCCTTCCATCAGCCATTCTCACTTGTTTCGATGGGTCTCTCACGAATCCTCCTTAAAATGTGAGCCCGCTCGTATATAATATATGTATATACTATTGTATAACCATATAGCTCCAGGAAGGAATCACAATAACACATTTGGCACATGGAGCTCCTCCACACCACGCAGTTCATTCCCTTTCTTTTTCTCCTACTACTCCTCAAATTCACTGGATGTTTATGTGTCGCTTAAAAGGAAAAATCGAAATTTCTTGCAAATGAGTTTTGCAAACGGAGAGGAGTAGATGGATAGTAAAAAAAAAGGCAACGGTAAATGAGGAAACTGCGGCACGGTCGTGTGCCACACAAACACACCACACCACGCTGGAGAAAGCTGCCGGGCCAAAAGAAGAAAAAAAACTATGCATGTGTGGTAGTAGTAAGTAAGGGTAATATCAGTAGCCCGGGCCGTGCTATCAACCGAAATAATAACAGTGTGGCGATAAAACATACATGCAACTTTAGGCATGTCCCAGAACTGGGATAAATACGGGTATAGAGAGGAGAAAAACGTTTTCACGAGTTTACAAAATAGTATAGCAAGAGGAAAAAATATAGTAAAACCTCATGGTTTTCCCAGATTCAGCGACTTCTCAAGGGAAACCCTTTTGCCTTTGCTTTGGGTTCCACAGGAATAATAAGTTGGTCCCTAAAAAAAGTGTCCGATATAGTATGCATACCTAACGTGTCTCCATGTATGTTTTCCTATGCATTAATGAACACGAAGCGAGAAGGAAGAAAAGTGCTTTTACACTTTGCACACTCACTTTCATTCCGTGCTACTATCAATATAGCTCATTTCATTTATTTGCTGGGAAAAGCGCGATAAAAGTGGAGGAAGCAGTGGAAAATGGAGAAAATACGGTATCGGTATAAAAGGATAGGGAGACGAAAAAAATCGAGTCGAGTGCATTTCATACAAAACAATAGTATTATTATTATGTGGGGATAGAGAAAGAATACGCAAGCAAGCGGCAGGCATTTTTTGCGGTTATAAGTGGTGGAAATAAATGGTTTGCGCTGAGGAAATAAGGCATTTGATAGAAGAGAGAAAAAGGAGAGAGAAAACCGTTACACAAGTAAATCCCAGGTTCCCACATGTCAAATTTAATAAGATATTCATCTTATGCATGGCTGCATTCATTACAAAAGGCCTTAATCGGTAGTGACGGCGGGTTTGCCCAATGTATTAAACGGAGAGTGGCTTAAGTAAATAAAAAAAGAGAGGAAAAATAGGATAGACTCAACCTCTGGGCAAAAAGTTTTTCTCGCTTTTTGACCGGTTACACACACGTTACACGTTCCGTTTCCCCTGGTCGAGTTATATCATCACATCACATCATCATCACACACCGTGTGGAACGAACGACGATGGAAATTGGTGGAAGTGGAAAACACAGAGGTTTGGTTTGGTCCGAGCCAATGATTATGATGACGATTGACTTATTCGATGATGTAATATATTGTGGGTGGGCCGCTCGCACTTTTTTCACTGCATTCTTATTGCAATTTGCAAGGTATTATGTAAAAGGGCATATAATATCAGTTTTCCATCATGTTTCATGATGTGTATTTTGCGAGAAAGCATGGTGTGATGTCGGAGCACTCGTACTAAAAACTAACATCAGTTCAGTTGTGTATTTACCTTCCTCATTCCATTCCATCTCTTCCAACACGGGTAATTCTATTCAAGGCAAAATGGAACTAATAACGGTAGGGAGATACATTAGGCCTAAAAATACACTTTTTTACTGCCTCTATCGCAATCAGTTTGTGGTTTTCGCTAGAAAAGGAGTGTAGGTAGTGGTGTGGTAGGTTCACATTTTGCGTTACACTTTTTTAGTTTGTGGTAGTTTTGGTGGCGCATGGAGAAGACGATGAAGAAATGTGGGTCTTGCATGGAAATGGCTTTTTAAACAACTTCCTTTTCTCTTTTTTCTGGGTCATCAAGCTCATCGAGGGCGGACAAGAGATATATATAATAGGATTTTTTTGTGCAAATATTATAGCTTGGGCTAGTGCTTGGTCATGCAGGCATATTGGATGGCTACATACGTCATAGTTGTATACTTATGCATAGTGGATGAAATAGAATTTTTTGACATGCTCTTCCATTGTAATTATGTATGCATACCTTGAAGAAGCTGGCTGATCCACTTGAGTTACCCGAACTCATCTCTGCTTCGGCAGCTGATCCAAGTCATTTCCAACAAAATACATTAGGGGAAACAAACAAACTTGACTTCCGGTTGTGTTACACTTTACTGACATCTTTTCTGCAAAAAAATGACGACGACTAATTTCAGCTTTTTTCATCCGTGCCGACAATCTACTCTCTGTCTACATACATTTTATAGAAACATTTTGTTTGCCTATATAGATGCTTTTTTGATATATGACGATCGATGAATGAGATCCCTTTACTACTATAATTCTATCGAATATTATTTATTACTTTAAAAAATAGTCTTTCTCTCATGCCACTGGCGACTGGCATAAAAAAGGAACTTTAATAAACACTCCGCCCACTTTTCTTTGATTTGTGAAAATCGTCGCTCCAGATAATTAGCTTGAGCTTTCCTAAAAAAATAAGATGTATGACTCTGCTTATCCATAATAATAGTGATGCGGAAGAAGTTTGTGTTTTCCTCGTAGGAATTGAATTTCATAGAATTGCCACAGAAAAAAAAGGAAAATTGATCTTTGCTCAAAATTGATAGATTCGCAAAGCCCCAAGAGCCTGCCGTTCCGAAGAAAGTTATGAAACAGGATGAAGACGCACATTATTCGTAATGCTAACCGAGAGAGGCTGCCGCCGCCTACATATGGCCCGCATTCACCTCGCCGCTGACTTTTTACTGGAAAAATTATTTTAGTTAAGGCAGAAGAAATATTTTGAATACCCTTGAGCAAAGGAAATGCCGAAGTCGAGTTATGGACTTGGATTAAAGTTCTCATGGGCTTGGCCTAAAAGCCGCATCTTTCTCTTTCTCGGTAGCGATTTCTCGAGGACTGCGGAGAAAGATCCCGGAGTTTTGTGAGTGACACCAGATGTTAGCGTAAACCAAAGGAGATATTTTCACTTCCTCGGGCATAAGATGCGATTACTAGATAACACTGTAATGGTAATGTAACATCCGCCTCGCTCGTGCCTTTTTTACACTTTATACCAGAGCTGATAGTAGTGGTGATGTGACGTGCGATGACTTTTGTCTTGGTAGTGCAGGCTACCAGCACCCCATGTGAATATCATTATTGTCAGAAGGAAACTTTTTTTTCCAGGGCGCACTTCACTTTGTGTCGTTGGAATCTTTAGACCGATTGGCCGTAGGACAAAAGACTAGAAAGAATAAGAGTCGAGAGTCGAGCCGGATCTCATGCTATACCAACCATTATATTATACTATATACACGCATAATATTGCTCTCAATTTTAATTTTTCTACTCGGCTATGAAAACCAGTTTAAGAAATACTCAAAGAGAGGACAGAGACAGAGAAATAATTTCCACTGACATACTTCAAGTTGCAAAGTTTTGTGGAAGGAATAAGAAACCCCGTGCTCTTTTACAATTATTATTACACTGTAAGTTTTATATTCTACTCAGGCTGTTTTTTTAGAGTGCACTTAGAAAAATCCTGTGACTTATTGAAGTTTGAATTCCACACACTGAGCAGGAGACGAGACGATAGAGTCTCGCCTTTTGAATATATTTAAAGGCTGCATATGTGAAGTACTTAGATGTATAATATAGCACAGAGTATAAGGCCGAGGATGTACTAATGAGTGAATGTTGTTGGAACCGACGACGACGCGACGACTACTGGCAAATTTCTTCTGGATCCGATCCGTGCGTCCGCACACATATGGTATCTCAACACTGACTCACTTTGAAATGTACATGCAGGCACTGAAGCAACTGATACTACTATTTACCTGGCAAGTGTGATGGATACAGAGACGATGACGCACTGGAACTGACTCACTGGCTATACATGACGTTTCAAGTTGATTATTATTTTTTTCAACCACAACAGTCACCCTTGCCCCAACTCTCGACATCTTATGAAAGGAGGAATTTTGCCAGAAAAAGTGTTCACACACAAGGTGTAAGTAACCCCTACTACTACTACTTAATGGTTAATGCACAATGGTCACTCTCCGTGTGTGTTGGTAAATAGAGTCTCAAAACAAAATTTTCATGAGGTTGTTGTGTTGCGCGGCGGCTCGTCGTCGACGTGTTTTCACTAATCCTTTCCTTTCAGATGGCCAACACCAGCAACCCACAGAAGACGATCAGGAACAACAAAGCTTCTCGGTAGCTACCAAAAACCGTTCTGCCCAAAACTGAGCAGTGTTCCACCTGCTTATAACTACACCACGGAGGCTATTACACCACTTGAATAAAGGATAGGATAGGACAGCGAGAGAGCTGGGAACACAAAACAAGCATTTTTTTTCTTCTCCTTCTTCTTCTGCTCGGCTCCTCCACTGTTTTCAGCTCTAAACGAAACAGCGATAACAGGACAAGGAGCGGCGGTGGTGGTGGCGGTAGTAGTTGTATGCTATCACAAGCGGACCAACTTTTTTTGCACACTGTTTTATACCACTCTCATTCTCAAACTCTTCCTGTTCCCCGAGTTGATACTTTTCACTGCAGTGGTAGCACTGGTGGATTTAGGACTCGTAAGAAATTCACCATTACCCTTGCAAGTACCAGTGCTACGGGTAGTAACCAACAACAAAAACTTGATGCTTTGCAGGGGAAACGGAAGGGAAAAAAATCACACAGTTGTGTAGTAGTAGTAGTTACTTTTGGTCCGTGGATGAAACTTTCAAATGGACACATATGCATAATACCATATAGCTCGTCAAGCTGATCCGCTTTTCCCTTTTACAAATCAGAGAGTTGCAAAGGGAAAAGGGGAAAACAAAGTCAAAAGGGGTCTCGATAGTTTTTAGTTTTCCGCGTTACGTTCAACCAGAGAATCAAATCTCACAAGACAAGTAGCATTGGAATGAGCGCTGAGCTAGCGCTTCTGAAATTCAATCGGATAAATGTTATGTACTTCTACTCCAGGCCCCGTAAGAGTCACGGAGTTCATCATCAAAAAAGTGGTAAGCAATTCCGGAGTTGCATAACACATCACTACATATTCTATTCCTCTCCTCCGCCGCCGATGCTTTTCCTCCACTATTACATATGTATGCAATTGGATGGACATGAGCTGATGCAGAGATACACGTCCCGACTGAATGATTGAGTTGATGGAATGGCAGGGGGAAAATGCTGTGTAATCTAACGTGGAAAAGTGCATTCGGATTTTGGAATACGAGTTTTTTTGCAACCTTCTCGAGCGAGTGTAACTTATTTTTTTGCCAAATAAGTTTATACGGATTTTTACATGTGTACACACATCAAAATAAAAGGAGGAGAGGTGCATGTCAAAGGGAATTTTTTATGGAATGAAAAGCCAATGTATATCATGATCGTCAGGCACGCATCTTTCAGATACAAGCTGCCTGCCTGCCTGCCATTCCATCTCATTTTCTCGTTTGCATTTTTATTAGCCAGTCGATAAAGATAGGGAGGTTGGCTATCGTCCGTTTTTGGATGGAGATTAAAGAGGTCTGGTGGTAAAACAAACAAACAAACAAACACAGTCCGAAAGTTTTCTTCCGCATAGCAGCGCCAGAGAAAAAAATATAGTTTTCTTGGAGTGACCCAAAATGTGTGTGTGTGTGTGTGTGTGTGTATGTGTATGTGTGCTAGTGTGAGGACTATATAATTATCCATTCAGCGATTTCACGTTGACATCGACATGCTGCGGTGCTTATATGTGAACACCTTTCATTGAACTTTCTCTTTTGAACTGCATAAACGTCCCAAACGTCAGCCCTCCTTTCAAGTCGAGGCAAAATAAGTTTTCTGCCTGGAGCCCAGTGGAACCAACCGTGCCAACAATGCCCCTCATCTTCTCTCTCTCATCTCACAAAAGAAAAAAGTTATCCCCTTTTGTCAAAAAGAAGTGGAGCTTTAGTGCTCTTGGTAAGTATAAACAAGAAATTGTGAAATTGACTCTTTTTTCTTGAATGGGAGCGCTCTAATTGGAAATTACTTCAACAAACTTTAAAAATTCATGAGGCACACATTCCAACCCATCTTACATCCTCACAATATTAGCTACTTATGCAACATAATATTGGCTAATATTATCTAGGAGGAGGTAACTAAGTTTTTAATGTGGATTTCCACGAAAAAGGTGAAAGCGTTGAGTGTGCACCCTTTAACAGATTACTCTCTTCAGAGCAGGTTTTTCCACAAAACTCTTGACTTTGGAGGTACTTGTATCTCACACAAGAAGGAGCAGGGATAAACGCAATTTTCTGGGAATGCCCTTGGGTAATTCATAATTCATACTACATGTTCGTTATAAAACGTCTTAGACTCCTGTACGCCATCAGTTAGAGACCCCGTTTTTACAATTTTCCACGGTGGACACTAAAGAAGGGCATGAGTGTGAGTTTTACTTCGGGTGTACTGCACTCCTCCTCAGATTAAAGGAATTCTGGCAGGAGACCGGAGGAAGTGATGGAGGGTCCCCTCTTGCCAAGTCGGTGCACGCCTTCCCTGTCTCGTAACTGTGATAGGTACCCTATCACTAATATGCTGTAAATGAGGATCTAATATTTATTGAACTTCTGATACCAAAAAAAGTGTACATTACATGTAAGCCATATTTTATTGATTGATCCTATCAAAATGTAAAAAGTCATGCAGTTGTGAACTCGAAAAAAAAAGAGAAAGAAACCTCCTCCGCCGACCGAACAGAAATTCGTGGACAAAAAAGATAACGACAAAAATGGGGGAAAAAGGACAATATTTTCTCTTGTTACGTAACTTCCATCCATCCCTCTCTAAAACTGTTTCCAATAAATGACCAAAGGATATGTATGCCAAGGTTCAAGCTACTTTATCATCATACCACTACCACATCATTTTTTTGACGAGGAAAGCCGCAAGCGAAGAATTTTAGTGCGGAGACTTTATAGACGTTATGAGAAAAGAGCAATGTACTCCAGTTCCCAGCCTGTGACCACTTTAGATATGCCAATATTGTTCCTTTCTTTCTCTATGTACGTACGTACGTACCAAAGCAAAGGAGGAGAGAAAAACTGCAGCAAATTGTGCTGACCTTTTATTTCCCAGATATTATTGGGTGAAACGTGAAGTTCTTCAGAACCTTTGGTAGTAAACGAAAAACATGTAGGAAGTTTAGTGTTGGATGGAGCAATGCAGGATGAGTATAACTGGGAAAATGTATAGGATCCTTTGGAGTATTACCACCACCCATTTTACTCTACCTTCCTCAAGGATATTGTATACAACAGGGGCAACATTTTACGTTTTTATATTTAACATTTACAATCTCTTTTCCACCAATCGAGCCGGGCCGGGATCCCATCTGCTCATATACCCATCCGCCGCCTTTCTTACAACCAAATGGTCATTTTAATGTCTCCTCCTCCGTACTATTCTTCTCCCAAGGTTCGACATCACTATTGATAACTTTCCAGCTCTGTAGTCTGATGTGCCACCGCCGCCACCACCATTTCATTTCTTTTCTCGTATGATGTAATCCACCAGGGGTTCATAATATGAAAAGCTGTGTATGCTGCTTTTTCTGTAGTGTAATATTAACAGAAGATGGGGTTTTTTCCAAGAAAGTGCCTTCCCGTTTTGGCTTTTCCTCTTCCACTCTCACTCTCATATAATAAGCCACATGAATAAGTTGAAGATGCTGCCAACAACTAGGGGTTTTTTGGTGAAAAGTTGAGAGAAATTACGTTAGGAGTAAGGAGGCGTTTAATGGCTTGATTTCCTAGATGAACTCCAATAACTCTTGGAATTCTTAGTGCTAATCTAGCGCTGAGCAAGGGAATGAGACAAAAATGGGCCCGGGTTTTTGTAAAAAGAACATAATTTTGTGGTGGGATGGGAGTATGAATGAACATATCAGTGATTTTTTTCTTCTGAATATCGATCCCCCTAAAAGTAGTTTATCGGCAGCTTCCAGTGTACAAAAAAACGTGAAAGGAAAGTAGTGTTAGCCCATTGGGATTCCCAGCTCCGAGATTAAATTGCAATGAGCTAGCTGGTGCCAGGTAATCATAAATTATGACACTCTAGTGACTCCGGTGTCATGAAGCATTACTGTTAACAATGTTCGCAAAGTGGGAATCTGTCAGTGGGGATGTTTACTAGCACACATTCAATTACAAGAGTATACCCATTCTGCCCACTTTAACGCAAGTGAGATTTAAGTACCACTTTTTGTGTTTGTAAAAAACTAGATTGGGTGGTCCAATATTCGAACGTCCCCACCACTCGTTCTGTAAGGGATTCTGACTGTGAAATGTTGATCAAAGCGTTGGAATCGTTTCTAATCCTAGTGAGTGAAACGAAATAAAGCCACAGGGAGTTGGAGTATAAAAGGGGGAAGTCCTCTAGCTCCTCTCTCTAATGTACTGCAGCAATGCAATGGTAATAAACCTACAGAAACCTCCATTTTGTCCTCAGAATGACTTCATCAGATCATTCACACAGAATGGTTGGAATGACCGTTGAAAAAGAAAAACTATCTTTATGGTGCAAAAAGGAACTGGTACTTCGCATCACATCCTAAACTATACGTTGGGAGGTTCATATAGACAATTGAAAGAATACATTGTGTCACATGTGTAAATACTTATATGTGTGATGCGGAATTGCGGATGCAAGATATAGGATACTACTGACACAAAATGGTTGCCTCACTGAGAAGCAGTTTTGTTCTGGATTATTGGTAAATGTGAATTGATTCCAGTTAGTGTCACAAAAAACTCGTATATTAACGTTTCAAGGATAATTTCACATCATTCCGGGATAATGTCATTCTCGCTTTCCTCCATTAGCCGACACTTTTACTTTTTCGTGTACCACCTTCAAATTACGCCTTTTAAGAAAAAGTGTGTCTTCCTCTGACAAAAAAGGTAAGTTGAATGGGTAAAAACGATAAAATTTTACTAGAGTGTCTCTCATCATACAAACCAGGATTCAGTATGGCAAGACAAAGGGTTTGAAAATGTATGACATCCTTCTCACGTCGTATTTAATTACTGGGTAGGGGGTCTAAAAGCAGAATGAGGCGACGAACAGAATTGGGTTCCATACGAAATGTTTCACATGATCTGAAATCAGTTTTCAGATTCGATGTTAAAATCAGGATGGGACATATAACAGCGGCACAAGTGAACACTGGGAATTATTGGGACTTAAGTTCGAGTTAGTCTTTTGCATCGAAATCCTGCAGCATGGAACAGAATCGGGTGTAACAGTGAAGCGTCCTTGTCACTGGAATGACGATCTCGAGGGACGTATTACTAAAAAACGTGGTAGCCACTGTGTTCCGACTAACTGTGTTCATCCCACTCAAGTTTCTAACTCTACCACACAGGAACAACTACCAAACTAGCAGCAGCATCGTTTGAGAATGCATCAGAATGAAGCAAAAAACAGCAAGTTTTTGTGGTAACAGTGTACATTCCCTGTAGAAGTGGAGAATAGAGTAGATTGTATAGTCTATATCTCCCAAAAATTTGTCAAATGGTCATTTTATCTACAACTTAAATCTTGTGGGACTTTTCCTTGTTTAAAGCTCGAAAAGGGAGCTCACTCTAAATGCTAAAAATACGTATAAGGCAAAGTACATACAACAAGGCAAGGTATGTATACGACTTGTATGTTTGTATCCTACAACTTTTTCTCGTGATGATAATGATGATAATGATGATGACTATAGACGAACTGGAGGATCTACAAACTGACTGGAGGCTTTCATCCAGCCAAAGGGAACAATTTTGGCAGCCTCTATAAGAACTGGCTGGATATGTTTAGCTGTGTAGATCTCCGATTAAACAAAACGAACAGCTTGCTTATTACAGATAGATTCTGTGGAAGTCAAGTAATCCTTGGCGGAATCCCAGTGATCCACTGATTTTCATGCTTGCTGGAAATCCTTAGGAAGGGGGAAATCACCAAACATTGTCTTAACGAAACCAAAAAGTATTCCAATTTCGCTTGATTTTTTCCTAAATGCTTGAAGAATTAATGAATAAATTAAATATAAAACGAGTTCCCAAATGGTGCGACGTGCCTTTATTATATTAAATCTGTATGCTATACATGTAAATGCAATGCAGTTGTTTTAATGGTTACATGCAAGCACTATGTGATTAAATACGTCATCATTCCCAATTCTTAAGAGGTATAACCGCAGCTTCTCAAAGTCAAAAACTTTTCTGGGCTCTCCGGCTCCAGTAGTGTTTAGGTATGTGAAAGGCGCTGACAGGCGTCGTATTTGTATACCACCAACTTGGCGGTAGTGCGAAGGACCTTGAAAAACTTGTTTGGTGGTGGTGCTCCTCTTTCCACTAATTGTTGGTTTGTCTTGGTCACCAGCTTCCCAAGGATCATCTTCCCGTGAGTTAATAGGCTTAGCTACACGCTTGAATGTGATTTGCTGAAGTTTAATTCGACCGATGAATTCACATTGGCTTTGAGTTAGTTTATCGCTGCATAGTTCCATTTGAAAGGAGTCGTAAAATGCCTCTACATCAGCATTTAAGGTTTTGCACGTCAGACGAAGTTGTAACGCGTCATTCAAACGGAGTCGGTTGATTATTAATCCTCGGAGCTGGAAAGATATGGATGAAATATTGAAGTTTAAATTTTAAAAAACCTTATTTCCCCGGTTTATTATATATATAGACAAACCTCTGGAAGTAACTGAAAGATTGACGACCCGCCGCTACCCGCTTCCTGGCATTCCTCTTTGGACAGGCATTTATTAGTAGAAATAGTAGAATTAGACATGAGCACACAATGTATGAAAATGCAAAGAATAATATCCAAAGCTTATTATCACGAAGAAAGACGGGGCACGTAGAGTTGACACTGTTAAGCACGTAGAGTTGTCCAAAGATTTGTCGAGCCTACAATTGGTTATCAACGTGTTGGGGTGCAATTGGAACTGGGGAGGAGGGTCGTCGGGGGTGCAGTACGATAATTCCCATTCAGGTTCATGCCATGGATACTTTATAGGCTGTCTTGATACGTCTGCATCTCACAGCACCGTCAATCGAGGACCTTACAATCAGACAAATCAATTCAATGCATTATCCATGACTTTCATACCTACTACTTTTAGGTCGCAACAATTTATACTAACGAGACTACACACAATACGCGCCGTCGCACGTAACATGCCTTTGTAACATGTAACATCGCTCAACTTTCTATCAATCGGATTTCACGTATTTTTATTAACTCTTACCAAAATGACCGTAGTATACACTCATGAGGTGGCCACAGGAAGTAAACTTTTCGGAAACTTTTGGAAATTACTCCTGAGGTTGTATTGATGATTGGCTATAAATGTTTTCCGAAATCTTGTCAGCATACGCGTTCTAAATATATCTAAATAGACTGATCAGCGTATTTTTCATGTGGAGGAATACCAATATTGTTGATTAATTATGATAAAAATGAGTTTTGAATATTTTGTGTAGGTGGAAAGGGAGTATTTACAAACTAGTATTACCTGATTTGTGCATGTACATTTTTTTCTACTACATCATTAGCTGCGTGTACAGATTCTGGCTGGCTGAGAAGGATGTATGAAGTTTCATTGCAATTACAGCTATTTCCGGACAAAACGCAACTATACAGAGTAATAATACTTTAAAAATGTATTTTATTTTTAGGACGATGACTACAACAAAAAGATGTTCCATTTACTGGTAATTACCTATATGTTCTGTTCAGCAATAATATTGCGTATTGCGTAATTAACAATAATAATAATAATTATATATTGTAGGTTGGTTATTGTTCCGAATTTTCGTCATTAATTCCTCTCCAGTTTGTCCTGGGTTTTTATGTTTCTCAAATCGTTACAAGGTAAATTAATTAAATCCTTCATGTATATTTGATTACGTCAATTTACAGCCCTAGCGTAATATAAAATTCAGATGGTGGTCGCAATTCATGACCATTCCTTGGCCCGATACATTGTCATTGATTGTTGCAACATGTGTTCATGGACATGATGATCGAGGGAGAATGATGAGACGTACGATAATGCGATATGTTAATACCACACTTACAATGACTTTTACCATGATTAGCACACAGGCGCGATCCCGTTTTCCCACTTTAGACCATTTAACTGAAGCAGGTTAGCATAGCACTAACATTACGGTTTTCCCAAAGTGTAACAGATTTTTTTCAACATCGTAGTCCACGTTTTGCTTTACAGGATTTCTTGTGCCGCACGAGAGACTGATTATTGAGCATCTCAATGAAAAGAGTGAAGGTCCAAAGTACTGGGTGCCAATAGTGTGGGCAGGTGCTGTTGCATCAAGGTGTGTTGCCGCTGATAAAAGTAATACATAATCCACTCCCAATAAAATTTTACGCTAATGTCAAACTTCATAACAGGGCAAGGAAAGAGGGAAGGATTCGAGATGATGTGGCCTTGTTCCATCTAATCCAAGAGCTAACAAAATTCAGAACCATGTGTGGAGATCTTCTCAGCTACGATTGGGTGTGTCCTACGTACTTCTTTTTTTAGCATCCTTTTTTAGAGTTCCCAGGTATATTATATATTATGCCATCTAGAAAAGATTTCTTTAATATCTTTAAAACTGACTCTAGGTCTGTATTCCAATCGTCTACACCCAAGTAAATAGCAAAACTATATACATCGGAATAAAATAATTTAATTGACCTTTCAGCCATTGATGATCTTTAAAGTTTTCCTTATTATTAACGGTGAAATTAGGTAGTTACGTTGTGTGCATACGTATACTTTGCCGCATGCCTTTTGGGTAAACAATTTCTGCAAAGTAAAACGCATGACGAGATTGATTTTTATATTCCCGTATTCCATTTTTTGGAGGTAAGAATAAGAATCCAAAGAAGTTAGTTAGTTAAGCCTCCTCAACAACTTATTCAATCAGCCAATTTTTATTTATGATTTATGATGCAGTATTTCTTCTTGATGGGATGGCTGAAGGTGGCAGAAACAATGGTTAATCCGTTTGGGGAAGACGACGATGATTTCGAGGTTAACTGGCTAATAGACAGGAATTTCACGGTGGCCTACCTAATCGTCGACGAAATGAATTCAGAGTTCCCAGGTATATTTTTAGGATTTCCCGTTTTAAATAGTCTCGACTTTAGTCTTCACCTGGTGAAACTTGTTTATCATCTAAATTACAGAAATGATAAAAGACGCCTATTGGGAGGAAGTTGTCCCAGATGAATTGCCGTAAAAATTTTATTCACTCTCAATATTTTCTGACAAGCTGGAATGCTTACCGCCTTAAAATAGGGCTCATTTGTTAGAAAAGTAAAGTTTTAATAATAACTTCTAAATTCTCGATTTAGTTATACTCATGCTGCGATGAAGTTCAAGACGGAAACATTTACGGTAATTTTCATTCCAGCATTATACTGGCTTGCAAGTGCTGCTCGTATGAACCTAAAAGATCATTATATTAAAATATTAGTTTAATTGTAATTCATTTAGGGAAGTGCCAATTTATCAAGTGCACCTGACGGGAACCATGCTGCCGACTTTTTAAGCAAAAAGGTACTATCTAATACCACCAAACCTTAAATATTAACACGCCATTAACAATTAAGCTTAATGACTCATTTTTCGACAGGGTGAAGGCTCTATAATCGGCTCTACAATGATGTCTTTAGGGAAGAAGCATTCATATGGCTTTCGTAGTAAGCTATTCTTTTTAAATACCTACATTGTCAAATTATCGCAAAAAATGTAACCCGTTTAATTAAATCAGAGGAAAATTAATTAAATTACAGCTGACGAAGTCAGGAAGAACGATCCAGAAGTAAGTTACTATGAACCTACTGACTGATACTATTTTAAGGCTACTTTGTAAAAAATGTATGTAACACACGTACCAAAAGATTTTTAGGAACTTTCAGAGTTAGATTGTGTGCACAATGCACACCTTCATTATTACCAATAAAAAACAAGAAATCGTTTTCTCTTTCCACAGCGTGGAAATCGGAGTTATGGTGGGGGAGGGGGTGAAATATTCAATCTTTCAATGACCGACAGGCTCCAGAAAAACAGCAAGCGTGAGGCTGACCTTAATGTGAGCACCTCCTTAACATCTAGAAGCGACGAGGGTGAAAAAGACAAGGGATATGCTCATTTGATGGACAGAAGTTATGTTCCTCGAAAGCGGGGTATTAGTTTAGTTGATGCATACTAACCGAACCGAAGACAAACCGTTCATACTATTAACCAAGAAGTTATATAGGTCCAGTTTCATTTTGATGATCTCCATCTCCTCTTCCTCCCTAGATTCAGAGGACGCGGACGGGACGAAAGACAGTGGACAAGACAAACCTCAAAAGTGATTTTCATATTATTCCACATTTGACATTCACTTCTACAAATATCTCGTCGTGTATACAATGGTCCTTTGAAGTCCGCTTCCAGTGAGTCCCCAAAGAGGTCGAAGGTCGAAGAAGATAGCAACAATCCACAACAAAATCTCAATGACTTTCCTTAAACTGCTCCTAGGTCTTCATTCACTACTGTTTTGTATCAACTCATATCAATTCCCCTTCCGAGAAAATAAAAAAAAATTGCCTGTCTCTTCTCCATCGTAGTAATTCACTCCAAAATGAAAAAAAAGCTTCATGCGTTCTTCTGTCCATGTCC
>JAANSN010001736.1:0-30227 GCA_036850665.1 Dicranocentrus wangi
ATAAACACAAAATAATATAATTCCCCAAATTAACAATTAATCCCAATTTACGTAGAAATATATAGCGTTTCTACATCATATTAAAAATATTGCGCCATGCCACATTTCTGCCATGCTCGTCACGATATCTTTCCCTGCAATTTACGTGGCTTAGCATAGTTCGTTCGTGTTACAGCTTTTGATCGTATATGCCACTATATTCTTTAACCATTCTTTTTTTTACCCAATGTTCCTCCATATTTTAAGACTTGGTGTGATGCTAAAAAATTGAGGTGGTATAGATGTTTCCCACTGAAATGTTTCGAAATATCCTGTGGCAAGTGGTTTTATTTCCTTCCTCCTACTTCCTATTTTGAGTCATAGTCCTCCATTTAATTAAAATAAGATTCTCGTTCACAATCAAAATGATTTTTGCAAACAATAACTTCGTGTTTTGAAACAAAACTGTCATGCGTAAGCCGTCTTCCGCAAATGCGACTATTCTTCCTACTTTGCATTTCCACAATTCCCAGCAACACTACTCTATTTATATCGTGTACCTTTTCCTTTTAGAAGGACGTACGACAACACTAAACCTCACGAAAATGAGTCGCATCGCATTTGGGATAAAAGTAGTATTCCACATGAGTCCATTACTATAATCATGCGGTAAGTAATTAAATCGCGCTCATCTTATGCGAAACCTTGACAGAGTTTCTTTGTGAAATATTAAATGCGTGGGAAAATTGAGAGGTTTCATTAAAACAAATGATCAACATTCACTCGTGTAATTTAATTCTCTTGGTTCTAGTAATAAACTTAAAGCTTGGTTTATAGGAACAGTTGGCGTTTCTTCACTATTGCATTACACATGCAGCAGCTATTTACCTTAATTATCATTATTAAAACGAAAATTGTCAATTGATATACTTAAGCAAAACACTAATTATGACTGCCTGCATCCTGAAGTAAAGTAGTCTGTATTAATTGATAATATTTAAGAAAGCACGAAGCTTGCTTGTTCAGAGTCGGATATTATCTTATGCTGCAATTGTACCAAACACCAAACATTAATGTACAATACAAATGCAGTTACAGTCACAGATTGTCGGTGACGGTCTTTACGACAAATGATCAAAACTGTCATATTGATTACGCGTAATAAAGGCATAAGAGAGTGTGGACCAACAGCGTCGATAGACTTTTAAGTAGGGACTTACTGATGTCGTTTCCTGCCCGGAGAATGTTGCCAATGTGAGACCATGGCGCTTTCCCCGCTTCTGCTGGAGGTTCCACTGAAACAGACAAATGTGTTACGGTTAATTAAACATATTATTTAGCTTATCCACTGTATTACTTTTATACATATACAGTGTATGGATTTACTAGCTTAGCATTTTTGTACTTGAAGGTGGAAAAGCATGTTCAATAATTTATTCAAATTATATTGTGATGACCAAAACATAAAGGATTTCGTGAGTAAGTTGCATGTTCTACAACGCGCATGTGCTTTTTAAGCTATTTAATAATACCAAAACTAATAAAAAGCAACACATGAGGAGATTTTGATTTAATAGTAATTCGTATGTGATGTTGATACAATTGGCGATGGTGCATGACGCTGAGCGTGGTGCGCATATTTTGATACAGATTGCGCATTCTTATAATATGCAGAACAAGTATTGAATATACACTAAAAGTCATTAGCAAATGAAAAGTAAGATGTTTTCATCATCACATCACCATGCGTCCATTACTGATGGCCTTCGCTTGTACTTTTGCAAAGATGTGTAGCCGACTAGAGTCGTATCGTATAATATACTGGTGGATATAGCGGAGCACCAAATATCTTGTAATGAGTATATAAGGCAAGGCATGTTGCAAAAGGCGCAACTCCATTTGCTCATTAGCGAAACAAGCATGGCTAATAGCAAATCATCGCAAATGTGTGAACATAGAGCGTTCAATGAAAAATGGGGATTAAAATGCGTGGTGCAATATTATATGCAGTTACAGTTGAACTTGAAGCTGTTAGAACCATTTTACGTTAAATGGTGATTACTAATTAAGTCGCCAAATGAAAGTGAAATGAACAAACCACCTGTGGTTGCCGACGAATCCATGAAAAGAAACTGGATGTTAATTGGGACCGAATGAAAAATGGACCATTCCAGGGCTATGCTCACAATCATCGTCATAAAGAAAAGGACCTGCAAATGGATCAGAGAAAAAACGGTACTCATATTATACCTCATCGCTAATATGTATTCAAGGGCTGTCACTCATTGAAGGTTCCATGATGGTTTCTTAAATAATACATACGATATCAATGATGGCCAGTCTCTTCGCCCCCTTCCGGATGGGGGTGCAGCAAAATGGATTGCAAACCATGTTGCCGTCTGTTTTGGAACCACTGACTGAAGCCGTGATTTAAAGCTCGCTAGCAACTGATCAAACTATTGAATTATAGTGACATATAATCCAACTAGGATAACTGCATAGATTTCACTTCACAAATTATCTGGACAAAGAGCCCGAATCTCTGGGAAAGCGCTCACTAAAATTAAATTGTCACGCGACACTGCACCCCTTCGTTCGTTCGTTGGTCTCCGTCTCCCTGTCGCACAACATGGAATGAAAGGGAAAGGAAGATGGAGAGAGGAATGTTACTGTGTGTACGTGACGAATGTAAGGCACAATTCAAGATAATCTGCGTCTGCGAGTCTCTGTGTTAGTCAGTAAGTAACTATAGGGGAGCTGCATAACTGACCAAATGACCAGTACTGTTTGGCTTGATTTTGGGTGCTACTTACTGCACACACCGCTAGCTCCTAGTGTGACTATGTGACATTCGCTCCCTTCTCCTTCAACTTGTACCTTATTTTGACGACAATGTATCCCCAACAAGTGGAACTTTGTACTGCTTATGAGTTTAAGGAGGTCTAATGCCTCATAATAAGCTCCTTAGTGCTGATTACAGTTTGAAAAAATGCTGATGCACTGGGACAACAAGAGAGGAAAATGGGACACACACTTTTTCTTCCCATTAACAGGACGCCGCAACGACACAGCTGAAGCTCAAGTGTGACCATGGGACGACGACAGCTTTCGGGACAGCTTCACAAGAGCTCTTCAAGACTGCTTCTGTTACAAAGATAGTTTAGAGGGGATACCTCCCAGCCTCTTGCTCGTCACTTGCTTCGTCAGAAGCGTTAGTGCATAACAAGGTGAAGCGAGTCCTTTTGAGTCATGAATTATTACTACTGCTGCTGCAAGTTAGTGTACTTTTAAACTAGGCACTAACAGCAGCTCCGTCGAAGGGAACAAGAGAGCAAGTGGAGCTGCACGATGAGAGTACGCAGAGATGCAGAAATGCCCCTCACGAACGAAACCCTCCTCCTCTGTGAATCTGCGAGTGCTTCCATTTCCATCGTCCCCTTGCGCACCGTTCCCCATTCCCCACTGCATACAACACGAGCAAGTACGTATTGTTATTACCCCATGCGCATGCGAACGCTACTACTGTTGAGGCTCCCTATGAATAATTTTTACTCCCTCTGTAACAGCAGCAGCGTTTGGATGTGTTCGAATGCAGAACGCACTCCTGAACTCTCAGATCAACAGTACTCGTCCAAGCACTACTACTGCTGGTGGTACTAACAGGAGTAAAGATTACAAAAGGGTAGCTAGAGTGTAGTGGTCTGGTCAGCGTATTTTTCATTTGATATATATGCAGTCACTTGGAATTCGCACAGGTAATCATTCATTCGTTGAGCATCTTACGCTCACGTTCACTCACACTATCCCATTTTGATGTATTTCTTCCAACAGCTCGCGATATTTTGTTAGCACAATAATTTTGGTCAAAGATGTCGCAATCACGATGCACTTGCAACATTCTGCCGTGTAACCTACAATGCGTTAAAAATGCAAATAATTCGTGTGCATCTGCATGTATAGTTGTACTAGTACAACAGTTTGCTAGCAATGTCAGTTCGTGAAGATATGCTAAGCATGTGGAGAATATTAGAGAATGAACTCAAGCTGAATATACAGCTGAATGAATTTTATTCACGCAAATATTCGTCCACAAACATTGTCAGTTCAAATATTATGTGATATACTGAATATGTATAGATAATTGAAATTAATATCAAACCAAAGCAAATAATGCTACTGTGCTAGGTTCGTACGAAGAACAAACAATAACGAACACGTATTCACATGTACTGGAAGGATGCAGTGAAGATTGGCTGAAACTTAGTAACAATGCTGAGTGACATTTTTGACATGGTACGTTGTGGTACACACATGAGAAAATTGCATGCCAGAAAATACAGTCATTAATAAATTCGTAGATCTAGACTAGTTATTAGAAGATAGGAGTACGTACTCACTGGACTAGGGAATGTGTTAGGATCAGTGGCAGTACATACCTTCACCTCACAACAACAAATCTAGCACAGAAATGATTGTGATTAACATATTTTTTTCTGATTAATAGTTGTGTAGGTACGTAAAACGCTTTGTCGATAACCCCACCCCAAACGGTACTCCGGTAATTGATACTTAAACGCATCTTGTCTTAAATGTGCATAATCGATACGTCGTAGTCGAACCGATCGTCAATTTCATACCATTCAATTTTATCATGAATCATGATATTCATGATGATCCACATTACATTCAAAGCACTTTGTATATTTGAGGCACTTTCGATAGTTTTACTTTTAATTTTGTGCAACAATTCATATCGCTAAGAAAACAACTCAACCATGTCATTCATTAATCATTGCATTTTTCCAACTAGTAGATAGATGGTGCATCTATACCTCCATTTAATTATCATTATTCCGACAGCGGTGAGAAGCTTATTACCTGTAGGGACGAGTAGATGATTACATTACATAACACATGCGATGGACTTGCATCACATAGGAACTCGTCAAGGGTCGTGGACACGGTACTTTGGTCAATATAGACCATAAAGATGTGGAGTATGTGGACTGCGCGTTTAATTGCCGAACACGTTGATTAGCCATCCTTTGCTTCAGCTTGGCCCACATACTTAAACAAAGGCAAACCAGCAGCATGATCGCAATAAACTAAAATCGTTTTTGGTTGCAAAATGCTGACATGAAACACCTTCCATTGCATATTGCAGGGCATTTTTTATTTGGGGTAAACAAGGTGAAAATATTGTAAAAGTGTCGAGTCACGAAAGAAGAAAGACATAATGGAGCGTTTTTTGTAATTTATTTCTTCCTCCTTTCATCTCTCTGTAATGGAGGCAGGCGTTTATGGTTGCACATTGCACAACAGTTTTTGAGCACATATTGATCACTGCATAACTCCTCACACCAGTAGTAGTAGACTGGATACCATGTAAGTTTAGAAACTGCTCAAAACTAGCATACGTGAAATAATCTTTGCAAATTATTAAACATTGAGTCGTTGGCTATTAAAAAATATTTCAAAATCAGAAACCTTAATTCCAGAAATTTCTTATATAGGTTTGAGTTTGGAAGTCATGAGTCATGTTTTCATGAGTCTGAACATTTTACTTGTGATAAAGTCTGTTAGTCTTTTTCACTGATTCCACAAAACTACCAGAAAGACTATCAGGAAGAAATGCTATGCTAATGAGTTGATGTTGAATATATGACTACCATTCATAAATACCTATATGACCAACCGCAGACCAAAGTCTAATACCTTTTTGGCTTGTTTTAAACCTAATGCTACTTGTTTCCCTTTGAATACTTAATAACAGCCCCGCATCAATGCATCAACCCGAAGAATTGAGATTGAGACCAGACCATCTTGTTTAAAAGCCATGGGACTTGCAATCCAAACCGATTTAACAAAAATGCAGTTTTGCTTGTCAACAGTAGCATATATAAAATACGTGAAAATACAAATACTAAACTTCATACAATATTTCAGTGATAACATTCTAAGCTCATATATAGTGAGATTATGTTTGATTGAAAGTTGCTTACTTATCAAGTAAGTAGCTGATTCATGCAAGCCTACCTATACGAATGTGAGGATGCAATAGAGCATAATCAATTAACAGTATCAGTATTGAAATTTTCCAAACAAGTGATTTTGTGTGTTGTGATGAGATGACGAGATCATCCGAATCATGGTCATGGTTAGTATGAATTATTTTACATACTTAACACAGTGCTTATTGTTAATTAATGTACAATTGTTATTACAATGGAAAATGGAATCAAACCAAAACCGACCAAATTTTAATTTCGAATTTAAAATACAATCCTATGATCTAAAATACATAATGTTTACATTAACTTGACTTGATTGAACTTAAATTAACTGAACTTAGATCCTTGCTAAACTTTTGCTTGTCGTAAAGACTTATTTGACGGTCCTCATGTAGTTTTTACCGGTTCGGAATATTCCAATTAACGAAAGCTTCTAATCACAGCTTCTTGAGAATATTTATGTTAAAGATTTCAAAATAAATTTGCAAGCTCAGAATCTCCGCATCGTGTAACATGATTGACATTTATGTATTTTATTCGTCAGAAATTGAAATTGTTTGATCAAATTACTTTCCATCTCAAACATTAGACTCACAAGTTAGCTGATGCATAATTTTACAGAGTTAATTGCCCAGAAGACAATAAAAGTAAACTTTCTTTAACAAAATTGTTGATTAAACTAAACTGTTCACTTCGATATACATGGATGCAACTGTTGGTGTCGTGTTTGTAAATTGAAATCAATACATGTACTTGTGGTAAAACCAAAGTTAGTAGGTAAAGGTGAATTCAAAATGATTTCATACGTTGCAACAATATAAAATATCTTAATGTTAGCTATTTTTTTACTATTCCTTTCCTTTAATACATACAGTAGAACATGCAAACAACTAGCATGTTAAAAGTTAGTTTTGTCATTTGCCAACAGATACCTCACCTTTATGCTGTGCGAAAGCAAACTGAGGTGAAATTGACTCGAGTGTAAAATCAGCGAAACCACAAACAGCTAAATCTCAGCTTACGTCTATCCAATCTATTATGCAGCTTTTCATTTCTTCGTATGCAAATACAAGATCGCTAAAATCTATTTTGGAGAATTTTTAAGGTTGACTGTTGACACAAGGTATATTTCAATGGTTAATATTTCCTTCTTGCAATTTGTGAAATGTCATCATTTATTCTTGCGAACAACTAAATTAGCTTTCTTGAAGCGAGCACATTGTACTCATCCATTTATGAATTCTCCCATTTTTACGAGTTGTAAATAGCTTCACGCAAAGTGCAAATACAGCAAACTGTAAAGTTGTAATATCTGATAATCTGTAAGAGGTGCACATTACACTAAGAGTGCCTAAATGTCTACATGTCAAAGGCTCCGTCAAATGCTACCAGTATCCCGAAAATGAGCATTTATTAATATATCTATACTTTTTAACTTCTGACTTGATTTTTATCTATTATTTATCACGGTCGTCTACTAGTCGTTCGTAAAATCTATAACTTAAGTGCTTGTACCAAACCTTTCAGCCTTCTTATGAATGGGATGAGGATGAGAGGGGATGAGATTTAGTCATCAGTCATCACTCATTCGAATTCGATAATTTCATTATAATTCATCGTGAAGGCTCTCTATTCCGAGGCTTGGAATATGGTTCCCCAGTTTTATCTACTACTATGAGACACTCCGTCTCTGCCATTGCATCAATTTTACCAATTTTATTGTGATTGTGACCGGCATCATGGTTGAATCATTTGTATCGGTTACATTCCTCATCAAATACTTATAATGCAGACCATTTGTGGGTATGGATAGCGATAACAATAAAGAAAGTGCATAAAACAAGATCTTGGTTGGCATCACTGGCAAAAGCGACCACGTTGTGATAACTTGTGATAATGGGGCAATGGTACGGATGACTTTGCCAGCAAAGGATGATTTGTATGAAGCTGGTAAAAAGTGATTAATTATTACTGCTGCACACAACTAGGTACACATTTTATTCCAAAGTAAAGCTGCAGGAAGCGGAGAAAATAGCATAATTTACGGTGTTTTTTCTGGTAGGTCTCATCAGTGTTAGTTCAGTTGTAGTGTAGTTGTGCTGTGTCACACAAACGACTGCTTTCGCTAGAATCCGCGGGGGGTCTCACACGAATCCATCCATCTTGTTATGGGTTTACTTAACAGTCGAACACCATCTACTAACTGATGAAAAATGAACTCGTTAAATGAAATAAAATGTAGCGCAACGCGATTTCTCTAAAGATTTAGCAATGAGCTACTAAAACTGTGTTTCAAACCAAGGAATGTTGGGTTTAATAAAAAAAATTGATTATTGTAAAGGACGACGACCGATGTTTACACAGAATTTTGAATGTGCTAAATGACCTGTATTTAATGCCTATATGTACACACGCCGTATTGTAAATCCGTGCAGGTAAATGCATATGAAACACTTTTCTGATCTGAGAAACCGGATTATGCAATGGAAACGCTTAACCTTGTGCTTACTGGAGGCTATTCACAAGACCTCAAATTGAACTGATTAGCCAGACCATTTTGCAAATATGATTTAGTACTTCAATCACGACTAAATACTACTCGAGGAGGTTAATTGATTTCTGGAAAATCGCCAATACCGGAGCCGGACCACTGTAGTGAATACGTGTGTAGGGATTTTGAACCGAACAAGGGTTTCACAGTTGTGTGAATGATTTGTATAGAGTTTGCTTGGTGCTACTGGATTAACTAATATAATATTTTTTGCCATTAAACCTGTGTTCAAATGCATAAACAGGACATGGATGAATATGAAGGCGCACTATGCAGTCTTGTCTTCCCATCTCGTCTTGATATATATTATTAATATATAATTCGCTAAGCGTTAAACATAATATGGTTTCATTGAACCCTCTCATCGCACTTCACTGCTCACCTCACGCAGCAGTCCATCGTCATCTCTGGTTTTGCTGTAACATCTTACACCCATATTGTTCTTATCCCGTGCCACCAAGCCAGCAGATAGTGATATGAAATTTAATCTCGTGTAACCTTGCGAAGTGCGATGCAAGCAGATAAAAGGTCAGTGTTATAATTGCATTCTGCTCATTAGAAATTCGCTAGGACTGCTAGCTTAGCTTATCGTTAGTACTTCCCTCACTGGTTTAATATAGGTAATTCAAGTAAACAGCAGCAGCAGCAGCAGAGCAAAACAAACAGAAGCAGATATGCGCAGGGGATGCTATCTATACATTTAAGAGGTCTTGCTGTACTCTTCGATAGCTTTTGTTTAACTAACTGCTACTGCTAAAATAAAAATGGCCATTTGCCATCAATCATCAACACGAACAAAGTTATTTTGGGGGTGATAAGGATGCAGACACAGTTCAAAACTATCACAATGTAATGCAACCTTCTAAAAACTCTAGCTCTTCTAGTTTCTTTCATTCTTTCTGCAAACTACAATGCACATAATAGAATGATATTTGATAATTGGTAACAATAAGCTCTCATGTATGGTGGAGGTCCATTGATGGTAACGCCTCATCGCAGTCAACTAACAATCTAGTATTTTCTGTCCTTTCTGAGCAACAACGAACGACTGTATGTATACACCTTGTACTATGTGGAAGGATGGGCTTGGGCGATTGGATGTATTAGAGCTAAAAGAGATGCAAAAACTGTGTTTTATGCATAAAATATGGGATTTGTGGGTGAAAGTTGACTTGAAAAGTGCATCAAGTGTGAAATATTAATTGGTAATAAATTTTATTGTTTACTTTTAATTCTTGCAACGACAAACTAATTACTGCTCTCCACGCTTCCCAATTACACTGGCAAGAGCATGCCAGCGAGAGTTTATCAGAAAATTCAAGAAATCTACCTGTAAAATCAGTTACCTAACACTGCCTACATGTTGACTTAAATTGCATCATATATCGTGTGTACAATTAACGTACAATTACCATCCGTTGGCTGACTTGGCCTGTTCCTTACAGTCTGCTCTTTTTTGTGCAAATTCCTTTGTTTTACTGTTTCATACCTGACTTGAATGATAATGCTCGATCGTCATAATACATGATTCGATGAGAACCGTACATGCTTGTGAACCATAGATTTAAACAAAAAAACGAATCTGTAAAGTACCAGAACCAATATCAATTTTACGATTATGCAACGACTTACGATTAGTACATGAATTGGGTGAAAATGTGGAAGCTCATAATAGGTATAAGGTATATGCGCATGCGGCTAAAAACTTGTAACGAATCCATGTAACACTAATTTCTCACTCCTCCACTCAAATGATAGGCGATTCCCTAAAAGTATATCAATTCTCAATAATATGCCATCTACTTTTTAATTCATTTTTTTTACTGCAACTCTTTTAGTCCTCAAGTTAAGAGAGTAGAGCGCAATAAAAGTCTAATTTGATTGAGTTGTTTTATTTTTTACAGGAATCAGGTGAACAGACGCTCAATCTCCTTCCCATTTACAAAACCATATACCTATATCACAACAAAGCGCTATTACCATTTCCTATAAAATTCAGTGTGACATAATCAATGCGAATAAATGTTTTATTGCAAATAAATCATTCCGTCATTCCGGGTAAAACTTCCCTAATTGGTTAAATAGTTTGCTTCTGGTCAATAATTCATTCATGGTATTTTTAATGAGACTTTTTTTTTTACAAAAGTATGAGAGACAGGGAAAACAAAACAATAAGCAATACGGAATCCCCACGTTTGGCCTCTTTTCAAGCAACAGAACCCTGAGTGCTGGTATTATTACCCAATCGCGATTAATAAAGGAGAGAGAGCGAGAGAGAGTCTACAAAAATCATAAACCCACATTATTTCGATCATTCGATATTGGGCCTCGACTGGTATATATTTATTTATTTGGTATACTTCCTGCCAAATTGCCACCACCACAACATCAAACTGTGTCAAGAAAATACCTTATTAGACATAAGGGTTGCTCATAGAAAGGGTTAAAGAATTTCACGTCATACTGATGATGTGGTAATAATAGGGTGTACAAAAAAATGTAACATGGAGTGTGCGTGGTAGTATGTAATGTACTATGGTGGGATTAAACAAGGGATTCACTTTTCCCTTAGTTGTTTCATCTGCTTCTGCTATTTTGCTTGTAGTAGTGGCTCCCATTACAATTTCATATCATCCTAGCACACAACAACAGCTACTGTGAAATGTTTTGCAGTTTTTGGCTCCGTCTTGTGGGCTACTCGACTCCATGAAATATGCATCCTATCAGCAGTCGAGTCTCTCTGTAATAATGCTTGTATTTGCTAAAATGAATGAGAGATCAGAGTGAGTGACCCAGAGGAGAGCTCATGTAGCACGAACTGCGCTCATCCATCCTCGTATTTCTGTTGCACACAGTGAGATCCTAAGGTGATCTCAAGAAAAGCGTTTTTTCGTGTCTGCAGATAGTGTCTAATTGTCTTGAAGCTGGTGGCGAGTGTGGAATCGCTGTAAATCACGAATCACGTTAGTTTACAACGAGTACAGTAACATGTGAAACACAAGTCGAGGCACTACTACAGCGATAAATCTCGTTTCAAACAATTTATGGTCTAGTTACTCTCTCGTTTCGTTTTGTGCAGCATATTATAATGCATTGCACTCCAACTTGTGTATTATTGTGTACACATCATGCAGCACGTTGGTTGGAGTAGTTTTTAAGAAGTCGTGGACGGGGTACTACCTCAATACACTACCTTTTTGAATGCGCTTTCTTCAGTCAGTTAGCTGTCAGTAACTCAGGGAGTGAGAAGCTCGAAGGTCGCAGCGCCTTGGAATGCATGGAAGGCTGTATATACTGTTGTACTGTATCGCGTAACCCACGAATGTACTCACACTCACACTCATCGTCAGTAAAGCACCAAAAAGTGGAAGCGATTAGCAAGGCAGAACGTTGTAAACTAACAGAACAGTAGCAGATTAGAATTGGAAATGCAGTGTGGCGATATGGTGTGGAGAGCAATAAGAGATACCAAAACCGTAGTTGTACAATGTATGAGCTACGTAAGTAAACGCTGGCTGATGCTGATATCACTTTTTTTCGTGAAAAGTCTCTCCGATTTTATGATTTGATGAGTTCATTATCATCGTCATGCTGAGTGCCCCTTGAAGGGGTATTGTAAGGGGTAGCGTACTCACCAAGGCATAATAATACTCAGCTCTCCTCTCTGCGCGTAGGCCAGTCTACCCCTTTGCGCTTTGCACCTTTAAAACAGACGTATAAATATATTAAATATATATCTCCTCGGTATTTATAATGTTAGGAATATAATATATGAGAAGGAACCTAGCCACCACCATCACCCTAAATGCCACTGACCACAACTGCATTGCAAAGATGAGCCTTGCTCGTTGCGAAATAGAGATCGAGCTCAGTTGAGAAAATGTTGCCTCCAAGGGAAGACTCACCCAGGTTGGGAGCCACCGAAGCCACCGACAACGTCCCACAAACATCAGATTCGGATAGCGAGCTTATTCCAACATCTGCTGCAGCGTCACCGCCTCCAGACGTTGTGAAGTCAGCAACATCCCCTCAACCTGTGGATTCTGGCGGGATCGACAACGGGAAGGAAGAGGAGGAGGAGGAGGGGGGCCATAGTGACTCCGGAAGTGGTAGCCACACTCCAGTGAATAGTAGCAGCCCTGTGGATCTACTAGGAAATAATAATCAAGCTGTGACGGAGGACGAGGGAGAACCTGAGTCGAAGGATGACAGGGAGCAGCAGGTGACAAGTGATATAAAGGAAAAGGAAAGTGAGGAGGAACCGTCCGTTGTAGCTGAAAAGGAATCAGTGTCATTGCCGGAGGACAGTAATGACGAGACTAGTAAACCCGTCTCGATTGTTGGGCACGGTGAAGTGGTAGAAATTCTGAGCACTTTGCAGTCCCTGAAAACACCAGAACCACACGAAGTGGATGATGGGATTGTGAGAGCCAGCTTTGTCGACTTTGTGATTGACGACCCCATCGAGGAGCAGAGTGACGATGATGACGACGACTGTAAAGACTTGGACGCCCAACTTATAAATGATGCGAACCCAAACCCGGAACTACAAAAGATTCGTGAGGAGCAAGTGAGAAAGTGGTTGATTTTCGAGGAGGAGAACCCTCCTCAAAAGCAGTATCAGCATGAACTACAGCAGGATAGTTGTGGAACCAGTGGGAGCAATACTTTGGAAAGTTTGACATCCATCGAGGCGGACAGTCTCGTGGATGGAGAGGGCGAGCGAGAAAATAGGCAACCTGGTCCAGGAGGGATGGAGGGGGAGGAGGAAGTCCAGGACGAAAATGAGCTGATGATGAACGGCGTGGATGGGATGCAGCGTCGAGTGCGTTTTCTCACTGACCAAGATGGCAATCTCCTCATCTCTGTCTTCATGACCAAGTTAGTCACCTTGTTTCTCTTTTTTCTCAAGTTGGCTTCCGCTGGCTACCTAGATTTTCTGTCTCTGTCTGCACCATCCCCTCCCACACTTTCTCAGCCCTCCCCTCTGACATCCACCCATTCCTCCACCCTGCACCCCCGAAACTCTAGAGGCCATACACAACCTTCTAGTCAATTAAGTCTGAGCTCTTCCTCAACCTGTTCTTCTGCAGACTCTTTCATTCTTCTTCTCGAGCCACCTGATGACGAACGCACTAACCGAGACCATACTATTCTAATTCCTGATAGTACACCCGCGACACCACTCTCCGAGGAGACGTCCATACTCAGCAATGGCGGAAAAGAGATCGAAAGTCAGATTTCTAATAATCCGTCGCTGGTCGTGAGTCCACCCTCGTTGACCGAGGTTGAGGATAGTGACCATCATCGCCCCAGTGCACCTCCAATTGAGCCTGTCGAGAACGACGAGACAGATGAGGACAACGACCCACCAAGCATCCTCCTCATTGCTCCTCCGCCCCTTCTCCAGAATTCACCATCACAATCTGAAGCAATGCAAAAGGAGCTGAACGACAATGAGGAGGCGAGCAACTCTTCGGATGAAACGCTTTCCGTGTCATCCTGCAACTCCATGATTGAAATTATACCGACTATTAATCCAGTGAATGACAACACACTTTCCCGGTCAGCCATTACTGTGCCCGGTACAGGACGGGACAAGCAGGAGTCCCACATTATAAGTCCAGTCGTTTCAGAGGAAACCATGCCCATTGACAAGTATATCAATGCCTCTCTAACAAACCCGTCTCCAGAGAATGGTCAGAACAACAAGGCGATTCAAGATTTGGAAGACTCTGGCAGCAACGAATCCTCGCAACCCGACAGTCTAATTATCCACGAGTTGGAGGAGCATCACGAAGGATTTGCGGTGACTAACGGGAACCATCCTCAAGTGGCAAAGTTGCCGAATGTAGACGAGAACAACAATGTGGTGGACATGGCGGCTGAGCAAGTAAAAACAAATGGGGTGTCCAACTTGGATTCATGTCAACTTGAGCCGGCAATTCCAGAGCTAAGAAGACCTGCCTCTTCCGACGGCGAGGATGAAAGAATGAGTCCCCCAACTGCACATCCCGGACACGACGATTTCCACCATACAACTCATCACTCTGTCATTAACAAGCATGTCATAGGTGACGGAAATTTGGAGGACCAGGAACAGCAGATGATGTCCTTGTGCATCCAGGAGGAGCACATTTCCGCGGTGGCAGTGACTATTGCCAAGTGGGAATCCATGTGGAAAGCGCAATCAACAGAGAACCTCTCCACCATTGGGCAAGCAGGTAATGGAACCCACGCTCCGGTGACCAAAACCTCCAGTTCCCCGTGTCCGAAAGTACAGAAAGGGGTTTTGAGCTCGGTGACAAAGGCTCCGCCCACCATGGCATTGCCTCCACAGCCCGTTGTGGTGCAGCAGGCACTTGTCAGCAATGGAAATACTAATACTAACAGTAATAATAATAACAAGGAAGCTTCATCAAACAACAAACATCGCAACAGTACAGATGTCACCACAAACAACGCAGTTAACGCCCCCGGAGAGCCCGTCGTTGTCGGCAAAGTGGCTGGTTGGAACTGTTGGGGAAACAAGGTGAAGGAGCCTGCCAGCAGCAAGTCGCCCGACCAAACGAACGGAAATGGATCCTGTGGTGACGAGGAGATCATCTATGCTCAGCCGAACAATCAAGCCGGAACAACGATGACCAGCATTGCTAATCCATCTGCCATTCTGAAGGCGTATCCCAAGCCTTTGAGCAAAGGGGAAATTGTCAACTGGCTCAAAGAAGGAGAAATTCATCGGGCAGGGATCTTGCTCACATATGGACAAAGTCATCATCACGCACCTGTCGTGGTAGGACCGAGCAATGTGTCACCCTTACTGGTCAACTGGTTCTTTGGTAAGGAAAGGGAAGTGGAAATGAAAAGGGACATGCGACCACTTTTTTACACTTCCACGCGCCTATCCTCCTCAGTCATAAACGCAAAATTTTTTCAGTAGTAGTGTTAAGGGATTATTATTGTTGTGTTGTGTGTAAACCTGGTGATGCTATTTGAGCTTTATCCTTTCTTTGTTTTGTTTGTTTGGTGTTCAGGTCTAATAAGCAGACAACAAGCTGAGAGGTATTTGCATGGGCAGCCACCCGGAACTTTTCTCGTTAGGATATCCACACGGATTTGGGGTTACACGCTTTCTTATCAGGTTCATTTACTTGTGGTATATGCATGCAGCAGCACACTGCATGCTGCTGCAACAACCACGAATGTTTCCTTCAAATATATATTCGTCTGCATAATTTCCAATTTGGAATTCCTAATTATTATTAATACTTTTTTGGTTGTTTTACACCCAGGCGTCAAGTCAAAGGACGAAACATTTTCTAATTTCTGCAATAAACCCTGCCGTGCCAGCCACATTGACTGCTCTAACTGACACGAACGGCAACAATCCGGCTATGCCCCCTCAGACCGGGAAGCAGCAACGGATGTCACCATTCGTGCCTCAAGGAAGATATGCCTTCATCGGCACCAACATGACCCCGTATGGCACACTTGTCAGTCTCATTCGGCATCATAGTCACGCTCCAATCACGAAATTGGGTGGCGAAAAGTTGCTCCATGCATGTCCCGGCGGGCCGCAAGTGGCAGGACTGGAGTTACTCTTTAAGTAACTTGAACATAACACAATTCGTTGGATTACTCCGAATGATGTTGAGGCTGCTCTTGAGCACACAATCACGCTCTAAAGCTAATCGTAAACAAAAGTATTACTGGGGAGTATGTGTTTTTTATATAAAGTTGCGTGACACCGGATGGATGAATGAATGGACGCAGATCGTCACTTGAAGTTCTTTCTGATGATTCGTCTCCCGAATGTTTGTCTAACGTAGCGCTGCTGCAAAGGTCCATGGAGTGGAGCGGCAATGCTTCCTCCACTTTGTCTCCACCAGCCTTCATTTCTTCTTTTAATAGTTTTAGTTTTTTTAAAAATAAAAATTGATGTTTTGAAATGTTTTTTTTTGTTAATCGGTAAGACAGTGTTGACACTGCCAAGCCTGTATCTAATTACTTAGAGTTGTTAGCTTAGATTCCAAAAATGTTGATGAGTTGGTGTATAAAAATGTATTTCGAATTTCGATGTTGTGACTGTAGTTAGTTCACACACAGTTAAGTAGCCACCTACCTACGTAGTTTCCAGTTCCCATTCATTCCTAGCTTTAGCTTCCAAATAAAGTCTGCTTTCGTACTGTGTCAATAAACGTCGAAATGTGTTCTCCAACTATTCTGATCAATAGGATTAACTGTGCGTAGCAGTCGGTATCATCCTCCGTTTGCAGTAATGGAAAATACAAATACACATGTAATGGAGTTGAAATAGAATGACTCGACTGCATGGTTTTCTTAAAGAGTTCAATTTCATTGACATTGATTCACTTTCATAAATAAAATGAAAAAATTGATCATAATATTGTACCGCTCGATGCTCTACAAAATTGTAAAAACGTGTGGTTCCAAACTGGTTTGTTTCGAACCTATCTATCTGCCCCTACAATTTGTCCTGTAAACATTGCAACATGAAACATCGCACGACGACAGGATGATAGTCCCTTCTGGATGAAAGTCTTTTAAGAAAGATCCCAGGTTGATGAAACAAATAATAAGATAGTCCCTTCTGGATGAAAGTCTTTTAAGAAAGATCCCAGGTTGATGAAACAAATAATTGAAATAATGCAAATGTCAAGAACTGCATTATTGGTCAGTGACGGAATGAACAACAAGACACAAAACCTTACGGCGACGGGATTTTAACCCCTTCATTCAAGATATTCGTAGATTTTTTGACGACACGAAATACAACTTAACTTCCACAAGCACAATAGTCAATAGATTTCATTTTTAATACATGTAAAAGGTATTCCAACAAGTAACACGCAAAACAACGCATTTACTCTCGTTTCTGATCTAGCACCTCGAAGGTATAGCATGTCATTTTACGACAATTTTGCATTTTCACCTTGTTACACACAATATTATAATACTTACTTTTGATAAATGTACCTATGATCTTTCTACTGTAAAAATATTTGCCTTTTATAAAAATTGGGTTGCGCAGCACAGCAGTAAAGAAATGAAGTACTAGAAATGTAGAGGTCGGAATAATTTTAAACTAAAGCTAAACGACTACTAATGTCAGTATACATTTTTGTAATAGAGGGCATCACAGGTTCATATATTTGTATTAACAACTAACCATATTTTTCTATTGATTTACTGTAACTCTTCCACCAACGCACCGCAGTCACCGCACATGCCCAGAGTCAAAGTCCGTTGATACTCTAGAACAATTAGTTATAAGCAAGGCAAAGGTTTAACCTAAATTCATTCATGAATATCGTGCTTATAAGTAAATACGAATGCTAGCTAATGCGGTTAATTCACAAGTGTTTTGAATTGAGTATGTGGTGGAAAAGTTTAAAACACGAAAAGTGGCAACGAAAACGAAAGGACGAAAAATAAAAAAGGTCATTAAATAGGTCATAGTATACCGTCCATAAATATACGATATTAATAACAATCAGAAATCATCCAGAAGTCAGACCTGCTTTAAATAGAATTTGAATTGGCTTGAACAGCCGGAACCACAGTATCGTGTTATATACTGTATGCAAGCTGGTATCCTGTTTTTAAAGGAACTTTTGAAAAAGCTAGCTGGACATAGGGCTAAACTTTTAGAAATATGTAGCAGACTAACGTCTAACCTGACCCACGGCTTCACCTTACATCCGTTGTTACTTTGCCGGTTTGCCGAAACTTTTGACATTGACTTGCAACTATTATTAGTGCACTCATTTCAATTCAAACAACGATTATGCACTTGTATTTTTCATTGATTGTGAGTATGGACGGTTGCTGAGCCCGACACTCGCGACTCGTGGACGTTGCCCTTTGCTGCATTTTTTGTCTGTTTTATTGCTTCGTTCTATAATAATCCGTCAACTAATTGTAAGCAAAATCGTGTGCTTCGGTTTGGGTCAGTATTCTAATGAATTTATTATTCATTCATTCCTTTGGCGTGGCAGTGACTGCACTTAATTTTAAATAAGGCAATTGTGGTGTGTTGTAAAGTCAAGATCGCTCACCGCGAACTTGCTCGTTGATTGCTCCTCTCATTATTAAACATTGCAACAGTTTCGCGAGAGTACTTCCTTAGCATTAGCAATGTAAGTTATATTAGCTCATGTAATTTTCGTTGTCTGCGACTCGATCAATCATTTAATCATAATAAAGTACAAATAATGCTTGTGGATTACATATCTCATTTGCCAGGGGAATGAGGGGGGCGTTGAGGAAGAAATGACGGGTGCAGTCCTGCGTAACATATGCCCCTTTCATGCATATCAAAATTAATTTTTTTCCGAATGCAATTTCATTTTCATTATCAATACCAATCAATAGTTTCAACTGCATTTTGCTATAATTTATAGCTTTGACTAACTGAAATCTATATACTGAGTAAACACAAGCGAAACACAGGGGGGCGTTGAGGAAGAAATGACGGGTGCAGTCCTGCGTAACATATGCCCCTTTCATGCATATCAAAATTACGAATGCAATTTCATTTTCATTATCAATACCAATCAATAGTTTCAACTGCATTTTGCTATAATTTATAGCTTTGACTAACTGAAATCTATATACTGAGTAAACACAAGCGAAACACAACATTTATTTTAGAGGCGAAACGAAACATGGTCCATGCGTACGAATTTGCTGGTTAATGATAATGATGCACAAGACATTGGTAAAAAATGCAAAACGCGACGGGAAAATCACGTCAGACTTCCTCGGGTCACAAATCTACCAACGGGGCCTTTCATGTGGCAATTAATTGTTACATTCTATGTATTTAAATGAAGCTTGTATACGTTGCAGTTGCAGAGGAGGAGAAGGAAGGAGCATGTAAGCACGTGCCTAGTATTTACTTGATGTAAAAACAGATTTTGGGACGGGGAAGCAAATGCAAAGTCAGGTTGTAAAAGGCGAAACGAAACATGGTCCATGCGTATGCACAAGACATTGGTAAAAATGCTTCAATTAGACTTCCTCGGGTCACAAATCTACCAACGTGGCCATTCATGGAAGAATTAATTGTAACATAATATTTAAATGAAGCTTGTATATGTTGCAGTTGCAGAGGAGGAGAAGGAAGGAGCATGTAAGCACGTGCCTAGTATTTACTTGATGTAAAAACAGATTTTGGGACGGGGAAGCAAATGCAAAGTCAGGTTGTAAGCGGATGAGGAAAATAAGGAGACAACTCGACGACAAGAACAAAACAGAGAATTAGGTATGGTATGTGGGATAATCTGGTACAACAAGTTTAAAGGCATGCATGATAAGCACGTCCCATGAAGCAAGGTATAAGGTGAGTGCTGTGCTAGCTACTTGCAAACTAGTAAGTAGCAAACAAATCGCACTAAATTAGCTGATAGTAATACATAATAGCCAACTTTGAACGCAAAATCTGAAGCTTTTTTTTGTGGTAAGTTGTGACTTGTGCTAAAATGGGTGTACTAATACAAGCAAAATGCACGCGTAGGAAACGAGAGAGATATAGAGGGAGAGAGAGTAGAGTCGAGTCTAGATTGAGATTATATTATGCATTGGCAAAAGTACATGCTATGATGACAGCACAAGCTCGAAACACCGATGAGATGCGATTATGATATGCACACGCTGCATGTGTATTGGTAATTGGCATGAAAATTTGCTATTTCGTTGTTAACTATAACAAGCTATTTGTTTTATNTGTGTATTGGTAATTGGCATGAAAATTTGCTATTTCGTTGTTAACTATAACAAGCTATTTGTTTTATCAAAAACGGAAATACTTGTATTCCTTCATCGCTCTAGTTGCATCGCTTCATGAACAATTTCTCAACGTACGTACTCGGCAGCCGGACCGCTTCATTCCGTACAGCAGCATGCAGCAAGCAAGCAGCCACAATCTAGCTCACACAAATTGTCAGTCCTTTTCTTCGCAAACAGATTCAACACATTTTTTGATCACTTTACATCACGCAAGTTCCCTTACAATGATTTGTACTATGCAGAAAATCAAAGTTCACAAAAACCTCTACGCATGACATTACTATCTTTCGCTATTTACAAACGATCTCTTACTTCATCGAACGAAGGTTCCCATTTTATTCCCCCTGCCTGTGTAGCAAATAGCAATGCTAAAAAACCTAATGTAGTAAAAATCCCACAAGCCTAATATAAATAGTGCATAATATTAAAATACGTAGGTACACTGCTAGAAAGTGTTGTTTTATTATCATTGCAGTAGCTAGAAGAACCGACCCACTCGGCATCAACCAGTTGCATGTCATTAAACAAAATGTTGAAGTACGCATATTTTAAATATTATGCCTTCCGGCAAATTGTCACAATTCCAAAATATCTCAAAACGTGTAAATATATCACAAGAAAGAAACATATTTGCCCCGAGTAAATCACTGGAACTCCAAGGAATCGTCAAACTGGATATTATTGCAAAACGGATTACATAAACACCTTACATAATTATATTTATCAGCGATTTTAATATCGCTAACAGCACATGAATATTTCAGTTAGTCTACAACACATACTACTTTATTCGCATAATTTTACACGAACAAGCTATACCGTATAATATATAGCGTATTGTAGTAGTGATACCGCTGAATATTAAATAATTTGAGAGACTATGTAGTTTCATGCAATGCAAAGTTTATACACTTTAATATGAATAATATGATACACTTTCAATTTGAGTGAGTATAAATGTACTTCACAAAATTGTAAGCATGCCTGCAAATTTCCCTCATTTAAGGAACTAATAGGTGCATTTTTTAGTGAGTAGGTACTTCGGCATTTTACAAAAACCTGAGGTATGAGCACCACAACCACACGGCAGCACGTTCCCTTGTTCAAAGAAAGAACACGAACGACAAGATTTGTTAAACAATGCTCAGACACGCAGTAGTGGTAGAAATATTAATATGTAGAGATAATATAAGATTATGCTCTTTTTACTGTGTCGCTATACGCCGACCGACACTGAAATTCACAACAGTTGCAGTTGCAAGGCATGCGAAAGACTTTACAGTACAGCACAGCGCTAAGGAATGAGCCCTTATGTGTAGTCCATCCATATATATGTATTCATATTGCTTACTCCATTTGCAAATATTTGCTGGGCCCTACTCTCATTGCGAGTAGTACACAACTTCTTCTAGAAAAACGACAAATTGGTTGTATTAGAAGCAATAGTGGAAATGTAGCTATTGCAAATTTGATTTCCTCATGTGCACTAGTGCACATTTAATTAGTGCCGATGCTGATTGTAAGTGCATGCCGTGTTACAGGCTGTTTGTGAGGTGCTACATATTGTACTGATTGATTCCTCACCCTCCATTTCCTCCATTTCGCAATCAGAAACAACGTAGGTAATTATAATGATATGTGTTTCCCCCAAGCACTGCACCTTCCTTCGTACCGTCGGTCGTACCAATCCCTAATATACTAAAGGGCTACAGACACACTTGTTGTATAACTTGTAACTGAAGGAGCGGAAGAGGAATGACTGTTGACTGCCGTTCAAAAGAATGAATCGAATGTCGTGCCTAATGTTCGCCTTTGCGCACTGTAGCCAAACAGCGTCTCTGCAACACTAGTGCTACACGCACAGTCATGTCAAGATAGTCCCCAATGACAAAGGTGACCCAGGACACAAATAACCCTCCCGGTTTCTCATCAAGTGGCTGACCGACCTTCTTCCCCGAGTATCTTAATTGACCCCCACAGGAAAGCCCACTTCCGGTATCGCACAGGAAACAACATGCTGCCCGTCCAGTCTTTTATTGTAAATTTTGTGGTTTGCTGCTCATGGTCGGGTCTTCCTGAGCAATCATCTAGGCTAAGGTTATAAGCGAGTTAGTGACAAATTTCGCAAATACAATTTAGATATTATGGTATGATCACGATCAGTGTAGTGGCTGCGTTGAGCAATTTGTTTGTCAAGTTGCATCGTGGCTGCAATTTTGTACCGGTTCGATTTGACAAGTGCGAAGGTAACTTGTGGCAAGGGCAAAACTAAAACAGAAAAAAATAAGTGACCCTTGGCTTGTTTTCCAAGTGCGGAATGTTTCAGTGTAGCAAAGTAAGAGTGTCATCATGATTAGCAAACGAGAACATGGTTGTTCAACTTGGTAAACGGAGATCTTGAATTTGAAATTTAAGGGTGGGTCGTGCCTCCGCAATTGCACCTTGTGTTTGTAATAATAACTCGACTACGCAACGATTGTCAATGGCCCAATACATTTCTCTTAAAAGATTTCCCAACATTTCAGCCATTGTTGCTTTTTCACATTGGGTTTACCCACACAAACACATATTGTTCATGTGCATCATGTGCTAATAAGAAGGACTGTTGGTGTTGGTGGTGATGCTACGATGGCAAACACATAATCGACCTTTTTGTATTATTATTACACACTATAATATGGTCATTAACAGGTTGAGCAGTGATGCAACCCATATTAATATATCAGTTACAACATTTACTGATGGAAAAGATGGTAACCTGTGGTTCCACTGCCCAAACGGACTGTCTACTGTAAACGTACGTGATCCTCCTGTGTACCTAATGTAATACGATTTATGTGATGTGATTTTGTGATCAGTGATCACCAAGCTACACCACTGCGTCTCCTTCTTCCCTCTTGACTCATTGACTACCTCGTTCCTTCCTTGCCCTCCAACCCCAATCATCGGGCTACTGTTAGCAAACAGAGCAGTCAAGTGCCAAAAAATTTCTGTTGAGACATCTACACACCACTTTTCAGGGGATACAACAACGGTTGTATTGTATTGTGGATGACTAGCTATTAAAGGCTTCGAATAAACAAATCAGTGTAATGTGCATGTGCAGTAGTTAAGTACAAGCAAGCAGGAGGACATTAAAGCAATGAAGCAACTCGCTTGACCAAGAAATGTTTGGTAAATATGTAAAGCTTGAAAAAAATACATTCATTCATGAATTTTAACAAGCTCATGTCGCATAGTCGTGACCAGTTCGACAACCTTCAGCATTGATATTGATATATTATTGGAATTCGTGTAGGTGTGAGAAGGGAAAGAAAGCGACATTAAAATTAGTGAATTTCCGCAGCCTTGAAGAATTAAAAAAAAATCGTATTATTTGCTTGCTCAAACTGGCGACAAGCGAATATAACTGGCTGGACAAACTGTAAAGTGCATACTGTGTGTTGTGTTACATTGCCGTGGGCCGTGGAGTAACTCGTTCTGACTGAGCGAACGTGATGGATGACTAACAATCAAGTGATATTGAAGGGATTTGTAAAAGGGAAGCAAAAATGATATATATTGTGTTCTGAAATTATGCCCCATTTCTTACTGTTTGCACATTTTTTGGCATTATTGGAAAGTTGGCAGTGGCACAGCAGCCTAATTGCCGTATAATTCTAAGGATTGCACCCCCATTCCTCATTCTTTGCTACAATTACGGCAGAGATAATAAGAGGGGACGCCACTCGGCCCACAAGCTCGCGGCACACTAATCAGTGAAATCAAATCAGCCCAGTTTACCAGCAAAACCTTTTTGGTGACCTGATAATAATGTGCCGTTTACTAGTGGTTTCTTCGATTATGATGATGACATGGTGTAAATGACGGAAAAGGTGGAACGCACTTGGGTGCGTGCCCCCTTTTACTACATATATACTGCGTGTGGTTTGTGAAGTTCCAGAAAAAACGGGACCAATAATTTTAAGGTGACCAAAAACGTGAACTGGTGGAAGAAGTGGTAACATTGAAAGTGAATGTTTTAGCAGCGATGGTAGGAAAGAGGGATGAGGACGACCAAGACAGTTAGCAGGTGGAATGCGAGTGTGGGTTATTGCAGTGAGAATGAGGATTGCGCCATCATGTCATGCGTCGAGTATTACAAAACTTGGCTGTTGCACTCTCTGCCGTTGTTTGGGCTGTGGTGACTCTGATTGCAGTGGTTCTGACTGCTGTGGCGCTGGTCAAACGAGTCGGCAGCGCAGCAAAAAGTCTCATCATCATCATCATCACCATCGTGCTAGCGCAACTACTGGTACAAGTCATCTTGGTGGTGATCGTCATTATGTCATGTGTTAGAAAGAAGAGCAGTAAAAGGACGAAAAGCAAAAGAAGACGACGCTTGAAAATGGTCTCGAGGACTGGCGCTGACTCGGCTTTAACAATTCAATCTATTCCCCTCTGCTCATCCCTTCTTACGCCGCTGCCGTCGTCGTCACCATCATCATCCCTAGTTAGCCCTATTACTTCTTCCTACCGCAAATTAGCGGAGGCACAGCAATTGTCGCTCTATCGTGCACATCCGCAGCCTCTTCCCTGTTTTTGTCGCCACGGCCTAACAATGATGAACATGATGAGTGGTCACTGCGTGGGGGCGTAGTGCCCATTATAGCTCCCAACTTCCTCCTAGTTGATCGCTGAAAAGGGACTCCCGCTTTCCATGACCCACTCGATATTGCGAAATTAGAAGGAATTTGTGTGATGTGGCCCAGTCGGCCATGTAAAATTGAATCACGTTTTAGTGCCACAGAGAGAATTGTTTCAGAAGACAATAATATGACGACAACGTTGTTACTATGTGCGTTACAGACAGTTAGAGTTAGAGGCATGAAATGAGTGTCCTACTCTGCGCCTACGAGGACGCATAATAATAATTCGTCGTGAGTGTGACCATGTGTAATTTGCATTGGGTGATCAACACTCGACGATACTCCAAGTGACAATCATTTCGGTGCTGAACGGCGGCCAGAAAAGGTGACCACCGAGTGGACGGTGCACGTGAAAAGGTGTGGTGAAGTCGTGTAGCATTACGTCAAGATGGCACAAGTACGTGCCGCTGGACTCAACTTGGCAGCGATTCCATTCCCACTAGTGGCTCGGCTATCGTTCATGTCCATTCCTACAGCGGTGGCAATGTTTGCCGCAATGAGTTATTACAGTGACTTCCTCAAATCCCAGTCCTCAAGTTTTTACGATCCTAGTCATCACGAAGAGTTTGATTTTATAGTCGGTGAGTGTGTCACAATATCGTAATTACGCGTGCAATTTTGATACTGCATAAACTCCATTGCTTTACTAATTCTGCATTGCGCAGACCAGAAGGGACGACATGAATTCAGAGATGTAATAGTAAACCATCGCTAACGTCAGTTAGTCAGTGCCTGTAACCTTGCAGTAACGTGTTTATTTATTTATTGCTTTGTGTAGTGGGTGGTGGTTCGGCAGGGTCCGTGGTGGCAAACCGGCTATCCAGAAATCATCGAGTTTTGCTGTTAGAAGGGGGAGGGGATCCCACTCCACTGGCCTCTATCCCATCCATGGCGGTATACCTTCAAAGACTGGATAGCACAGACTGGCAGTATAGCACGGTGCCTCAGAATAATTCTTGCTTGGCCATGGAGCAACATAGGTCCCTGTGGCCAAGAGGCAAAGGGTATACATTCGGGCACCTTCATCTCCCGTTCTACACATTCCTCCCAGACGCTATTATTTCATGTGTATTTCATGAATGTGTTTTTGCTTTTATGATTTATTGGTAGGTTGGGAGGTACTAGTAATTTAAACTTCATGATTTATCAACGTGGCAATCCAAAGGATTACGATGAACTAGCTGAAGCCACCGGAGATGAAGAGTGGCTGTATGAGAATTTACTACCCTATTTTAAAAAATCAGAAGACTATCACGGCAATTATGGAAATGGTAAGATAACGAGTATAGAGCAAGTTATGTTGAGGTATCGGTACCACAACATTTATGCTAATTACGATTACGAAATGAATAATGGCCCTCGGCGATTTTGTTAAAATTTTAATAATTTAAATATGTTTTCCACAACACCATATTACCTATAGGTTTTGTCTGTTTAATCATACGGCAAATGCATATTATACCCATTTACTCCATATGATTCATGTAACTAAATTGTGAAATTAATCTACGAGCAAGTATACGGAGTGTTGTTTGATATGAAATCATTCATTTAGACAAGTACCACGGGCATGCTGGTCCCCTTTATATCGGCAAACTGAAGACAACCTACCTCGCCGACAAGTTCGTGGAAGCAGCAAAGGAAGCCGGTTATCCAGAACGGGACCTGAATTCCAGGCAGTCAGCAGGTTTCAGTCAGCTAGACGCAACATTGAAAGACGGTCGACGGTGGAGTACCTACGAGGCATTTATTCGTCCCGTCGAACACAGAACGAATCTAGTCATTTACAGGTACGCCCAAGCAATCAAGATACACCTGGACAGAAGAAAATCGGCGTATGGTGTCACCTACATTAGACACGGAATGCAAAAGTTTGTTCGGTCCCGTCGAGAAGTGATTGTGAGTGCTGGTGCAGTGGATTCTCCCAAGTTGCTCATGCTTTCCGGGATCGGGCCTAGATCGCATCTTCACGATAATCAACTCCCGTGCCGGGCAAACCTTCCCGTCGGACAGAATCTGCAAGACCATGTGACCACGCTAGTGGGACCATTTACAATGAGAGCAAAAGGCCTGCTGATTGACCGCGATCTCAATCTGAACGCTTTCAACACGTACATGAAGAACGGGGACGGGCCAATGTCGTCGTTAGCCGGAGTTTCAGCAGTGGGATTTATTTCCAGTTCCCTAGCCACCGACCCGAGTTGGCCTGATATTGGCTACTTTATGTCTGACAGTGGGGTTCACAAAAGTCTCGCAGATGATTTCACCCGAATTCTTGGCACCCGACAAGGACTCCTCCAGGAGTACTATGGTCCCCATGTGGGCAGTGATGCTAACTTTGTGCTTGTCATGCTCGGAAAGCCAAAGAGTATTGGTGAGTTGCGGCTTGGAAGCAGGAGTCCTTGGGACAAGCCAATTATTGACCCAAAATACTTCAGCCATCCGGACGACATGACAGTAATGAAGCAAGGTATAAATACTAAATCGCTTTAACAATCACTTCCCCACGCTCAATTTGCTAAGTCATTTTTCCTCTCGCTATATAGCTGTGCGCTTCATAGTGGATTTGTACGAAAAGACCAACACGTACAGAGCGCTGAATGCTCGCTTGGCCTCCAATCCCCTGCCTGGATGCGGACACTTGCCGTTTAAAAGCGACGACTATTTCGAATGTTACATTCGCCACTTGACAATGACCATTTACCATCCAAGTGGAACATGTGCCATGGGAAAACGCTTCAATGACACCGCAGCGGTTGTTGACTCTCAACTCAGGTGAGTATCCAACTCCTATTATATATAGACATTTAGATCTCTCAGCAATCGGAAATATGATGGTATTCGGACAAACTGCTAATTGGATTAATACTGGGCGCAGGGTGTTAAAAACACGAGGACTTCGAGTAGCTGACACAAGTGTCCTCCGAGTGATCACCAATGCCAATCTGAACGCCCCCGCAATCCTTGTGGGGGAGAAAGCCGCCTATCTCGTTCGTCAACATTGGGCAAGTCAGTTCGTGGTGTGTAGCAGGATAAACCATTACCTTTTGCTTAACGATAATCAGCTCTGCTTCTACACTGCCCACGCCTAAAACTACACCGAAGAAGAAAGAAAGACGACGATGCTCACGTGTGCTGATATTCGTAGCCTCATGTTCACAGCGTATTATTTTATTTGGTTCATGTCTGCGTCTTCGTCTTCGTCAAGCGTACCTTGACCTCTACCTTTACATACATTCAGTCAGATTGTTTTAGATGCAACTAGAGCAATTTGTCATTTTGCCATAGATTCTACCATATATATATATACTACCTAACATACTTTGTACATTGTAATTTACTCCCTTGTTGTCACTCCCTTCTTCTTTGTATGCATAATAATGTTTTTTTTCACTTCTTTTAGCAGTCCTACATGTGCCATTATCATATTCTTACGTAAAACAAACAAGCTACGTGAATGTTATGTGCTGTGTATGTCAGTCATTTCGACAACTTGCGTCTTCCCGTCGTATGAACTCTTTCCCCTCTCGTATTGCAACGACGACAGAGTCATTCCGACTTTTAGTTTTTAAAACTATTTATAAAACAAATGTACATTAATAACATGTAGTATACTCTTTCATCCTTCCTGCCTTCCTGTGCTGTGCTGTGTGGATAGATTAGATACCATTACAAAAAGGTTATTTTTTAGGATTGTGGAAAACCGATTCCAGTCAGTTACACGTATTGTTTCGTTTTCCTATAAGTTTCGTTTAACTGTACAAAATGCAAGCAATAAATTATTTTCACCGTATTTCACATCGATCTATAAAAGTCCAATCGATTGACCGTCCGCATGAAATGGGTTCATCTAAAATGTAGGACACTGGAAATGGCTGGCATTGATGAAATGTCATGAAATATTATGAATGTGTTCGTCAAAACCTTATTTTTGCATTTGGTACACAAGCAGGCCGTAAGAAGTGACCAGACCAGTCATCTAAAGATGTAATGAAAATTTCGTTACTTACTTCTCCAATTAACATATGTAGGTTGACACAAGCAACCTGTTACAAACAATTTGTCTTACCGAGCCAAGAAAAGTGTAGGTTATGGTGAAAAAGGTGCAAGATAAACCGATAGGCTGTCCGTCGATTTCCTGCGCCACGGAAGCCATGAGCAATCTATCTTCAAGGGTAACGTTGCTATTCAGACGCTCCTTGACGAACCACTTTTTCCATGCTTTTCGCATCTGCTTTTGTAATTTAACATTATGTTCCTTCGACTCAACTATTTACTACTCCTAACCTAACCATGACATTTATAGTACAATCAATATTTTCTTACTCGGTTTGGTAAGTCGCACGCTATTAGAAGGAAAATCGCGTACTCGATGTAAACTGCAGTGACGTATGATTTGAAAATTACTGTCTCCTTTTGGACGCCCCTAAGTGCTGGAATATATGAGGAAAACGCGAGTACGCTAGCATAGTGAACAAGAACTAGTCCGCTTCCCCAAGCGTTTCCCTTGTCCACTGCGTTTCTGATGAAGTCAAGTTTCTCCACGACTGCTCGTACGGGGCCGGGTGTTTCCATAAACCTTTCGAAATCCCTTCCCAGGGCTACGAGCTCAAGGGACAGGAAGATGACCATGAGTCGTGACATTGAAAACATGAAGGTAGCCTGGATAAGTGTGAAATTGAGAAGTATTAACAAAACTCCATACAAGAGGGTTACCATCCAAGACGCATTCTCATGAAGGGCCACAGTTCCTTTTTCGTAAAATGGAATTAAGTAAAGTAATAAGGTATCCACTGAGTAATTGCCAATTATTCCAACATCTTTAACAAACCAGAGATGTGCCCCATAGGTAATTAGACATATTGAGTGTGACTGTGGATATAATTGAAATAAGTACCTAATATAGAAAACTGACTTTTATGCAATGATAAAAAACGTAAATGGTTAAACTTGCAATTAAAAGTCGCCTTTTATTGGGCTCGTGCTTTGTCCTCGAGACTTGTAAAAACTGCAGAATGGTTTGCTGGTCCAACCACAAAACTTTTACAAGGACGCACACGCCGATAAAAGTGGCTATATTTGCAAACGCTTCCATCAGTTTAGCAACGTCCATGTCGGGGCTGGAAAACGCTTCAAGTAGAGGTCGTGCCCACATAGCCGCGCTATAAATTCCGCAAACATGGATAA
>JAANSN010001737.1:0-30208 GCA_036850665.1 Dicranocentrus wangi
AGAGATATAAAGTATAAAATAGAGGAGAACCCCCAATGATAAATGCATTGCATCCGCTGTGCTCTTAATGTTTTGTTGACAGTGTACCTGGAAGCAACTTTTACTAATATTTGTATTCAAAATCTGGATTTCCTAGATAAAGTGCCTTCCAGTGACCAAAGGTTGCTGAGGATACCCCCAGGTACAATTTCAACAGAGCTTTACGGGCTTCCCATCTTTCTTGCTTCTTATTCTATGGGCCTGTTAATTCAGTTTATTTTTTATAAATGCTACATTCATTTGGTAACTGCACCGGAGCGAGCGCAAGTTAGCACAAACCTTAGTTAGGTTCACTTCTTGTTCCAAACAGACCTTTGATTGGACGACCTGGGCACCAAATCGATGAGAAAACTCTTTAAATCTGCAAATGTCCCACCAAACACTGGTTTGGTATGATGAAAACCCCCGTAGGATGAAAAAATTATTTGGTAGGAAAGAAAACTTGTTTGATAGGAAGAAAACCCTGATTTGGTAGGATAACAATTTTTTATCTCAATTATATATACTTTGCAACAAAAGCAGCGTTAGCTGGTGGACTAGCCCATTAGCCATTGAGTCAGCAGGCTACCATCAGACTTGTCACGAGAGACTTGGATAAAATGCTGTGCTAAAATTCTTTCTGCAAGGATAATTTAGAGTGAATGTGACTGCAGCTCAACCTACTACTTTTTTGACTAGGCCAATGTGACCATGAACCCTAAGTCTATGGGAGATAACTCCATAGTAGAGCATTTAAAAACAGAATTAATGACTCCGGGTGTCTTAAAAAACTCATTTTTGGAATGCGAACAAAGCAAGTGCTGAAACTGAGGGTGCCTATGCAGGAAACTTAGCGGCTGTCTGGCAACTGACGTTTCCAACGTCTTTTAATAAAATCGGGGCGTACTGGTGTAATCGACATATTGGGAGCATTGGAATCGACATACATAATATTATTGTGGTATAGTCGTGTACAGGTTTCAATAGTAATTTTTGACCATGAAACAATTTCACGGCTTGAGTGATAGTCATCATAGGGCTTTTTTGCTAATATTTTAAGTCACTTGGTAAATAAATCCGTCGTTCAATCTTTCCATATTGTTGCAAATTAAAAGTATGGTCGCCATTAAATGCATGACTGCTGGTGGCTCATGTTTCAGTTTTGCCTGAACCACTTGTCCATTGTTTATCCAATGACCTCAACCTGCCCCTCATGAAATGAATCTCGTTTTATAAGCTGCCTTTAATGAAAGTTTTCCATTTTCTCCCACTCCTCATAAAGCTCCCCAAACCTCCCACCGTTATCGTCGTCATTCTCCTCCTTTTTCTATCAGTCGCAACATCTCGGAAAGGCATGTAAATGAAGACCCTCTTCAACCCATCCCATGCAAACGAGCCCATAAATCCCAGCAAACTAGCAAAACGGGCTAGGCAAGGGGTTAACAGACGAGCAGAAGGAGGCTGGTCATTCACCAGGATTACCGTCTACTTTCACCTTTTTCCTAGCCCTCCCTCCACCTCCTCCTCCACCGTAGCAGGAGCGGTCTATTTATTTCCCAGTTACCTTTTGCCAAACACCGTTTTCCATTGAATGTTATGGGCAATGGGCACCACTCACCTCCACTTTGTTTGCCTACCATATCAATGTTTACACACCACTCAAATCTCCTATTTTCCTGGAATTTCTACACGAGATCATTAAAATCCTACTGCTTGCTTCCCCGGTGTCGTGCGGCGTGGTGGGTTATTTCGACCTGGAAACGGATAAATAAATATGGGGAGAAAAGGAGTGGGAGTAATAGGGGCACTTGTGGCGGAGCAGCAGCAGCAGTTAGTAGTAGTGTGTTGCCACCGCACATCTTTAAAAGACAAAGGACACGGCCAAGCCCCACACACACCAAGACGAACAAGACAAAAGGAGTTGTTTCATAGGATTTGGATTTAATCTATTCTGTCTTTTCTCCCCGTCCAAATTACTTCATTTCCTTTTTGCTCCGAGGTGGGGGAACATATATTCGCTCAGGAAAGAAAATCAATGCTGTTGTGTACATCTCTCTCTCTCTCTCTCCTTATGCCTGTCTCTATGCACAACTTTACTTTTTTCACATTTTCTCTCCTCCATCCACCACCACCACCATCCATAATATATGTGGATGCATAAGTCTTCATGAGAAAGGGTTGCGTCAGTTGCGTGTGTATTCTGAATTTGTGCAGATTAGAGAGACACACAAAACCAGTCTGTGAGCGAGAACAGACTACTTGAGAGAGAGAGAGAAAAAAAACATAATCTGGTTGTTCGTTAAAACCGCAACGGTTTTGCATTCAAATTGTTATTTGCTTTTCTCACGGTATGTTTAAATTAGAGGAAAAGTGGCATTATTCTGAAGGGGTAATAAGGCATGCAAAAAACACAAAATTATATTCCTTTTGTCTTCTACACCAGCAACCATCCACAAAAAACTATATATAGCTTTTGCACGTGAAAGCAATTCTCAAGTTTTTTTTTCCCTACAATAAAGCACCCGAACGAAGACAAGAGGAAGAGGAAGAAGGGAAGGGCAATCCAAGACGAAGAAGAAGAAAAAAACATGACTTCCATGACTAACTACTTCCAGATTTTTCTCGGTCTAAATGGGAATCTAGCGTTTTTCCAACAAGGAAATGAAGGCTTTGTCTCGCTTGTCTCCTCTGTCTTCCGTGTGAAGCCCACGAGAGAGCCCGGTATTTCTTCCTATTTAATACTAATTAGATGAGTTCACGGTTAAGTGGAATGGGATGGAGTTGGCAGGAACTCAGTAGACAGGAAATTCGTCGAGCCAGTATTAATTCTGGAAATTGTGAAGGAAGCTGTCATGGAATTGTTGGAGCCTCATTGTTGCCATGCACGGAACAAGTGTGCAGATCAATCTTTCCCAATTCTCATTTTGACTCGTCAAAACCGGCAAAAGGAGACACATTATCAAAAGGAAATCTTTGTCAAAACTGTGTGCTCATTGTGGAAGAAATTCAAACACATCTCCATAGGGATGGGAGCAGCAACCCACGTGTAAATAAAAGCAGCATGGTTCCCCCTTTCTACACTAGATGAAAATGGAATTTCCCAAAAAATCGCTAAAATTAGCGTGACCACATACATTCTTATTAAAGCCTGTCTCTTCTTGCCTCCCATCCATCATAAAAATCCGTGTAACAAGAGTCTTTTTACGAGTTTCGCCAGCTCGACTAGGTTTGCAATATATACACCAACCAACCAGCCAAGTCACCAAAAATTGCAATTTTGAGCTGTGCCTAACCAAACATTCATTCTGAATTACAGAATTCTTGGGAGACTGTCACGAAGCTCATCATTTTGAGTCCAGCGCGCAGACTGTCCAAATTGGGAATTTGGGAAAAACTAAAATGTAATTTAATCATTACACTTTCTTGTCTATGAGAATTGCAACATCTTTTTTATGTATTCAAATTAAAAGGAGGAATGTCCAAAAATGAATGTTAAACAATATCGTATTGATACTATCTCGTGGTTTTACTGCACCATCACCATCACCATCTCACAAGCCAAAGAGTTGAAGACGTGTATTATTCATTGGGATTGCTGGGATGTGCCCGCTGCTGGCACAGCCCAACTGGTGACAAGAATCCCAAAGTTAGAGACACACGAAACAATGGATGAGCCCAACTCTTTACAAAAAGAAGCAATGATCTTCTTATTTTTCGCAGTACATGTGTATGTAAGAGCCGGCTCAGGCAACAACAAAAAAATTACACAAAAACTCCATGCGAATGCGAATCTTTCTTTACATCAGTCAGTCAGTCAGCTTTTATTTTGGTTCGTAGTATGTAGTATAATACTACACGAGGTTAAAGTAAAGTGATATTTGTGTAGTGTGTGTAGAGCCACTCTCACTGTGTGTGCTCTGCAAATTAATGGTTTACCTTATAAAACTCGCGATGTCCTACCGTGAGCAAGGCCTTAAAAGGAAATGGCATGGCAAAGAAGTTCACATTCTCTTTAAATCAAATGTGCCTTTTTGTGTATGATTACTAATGCAGAAAAAAATCTCCACTGCAATTTGCATATAATGACTCACAAAAAAAAGAATGGGACGGAGGATATAAGTGTACTACAAATAATGTGTTATATTATTGCCTCCATTTTTTCCTCTTGTTCACATTCTATATACCCGTGACAGGCTTAAACTGACCACGGGAATGGGATTCAGAAGAGGGTGATTTTAACGTGGGCTAAAAATTGCAAAACTGCAACAAAAAAATTAACATTTATCATTTTAAACGAAATTATTTTTGCTCGCACAGATCCGTTGGATAGGCTTGTCGGCTGTATGCCAAAAAGCTTAAATGAGATTTTCGTTTTAAATATTATATTAGCAGCCCTACCCCCTTTCGGGACGCCGCTCTCCTGGAAAAAAAACGTGTTGACATAAACATGATTATTAACGGAGCCAGGGGGGCAGGGCAGGGATTTCTCCGCTACGCTACGCCAATTCCCTCTAAAGTGATATTATGGCTTTTTCAGTTGCTATATACTTAATTACTGTTCCATCATTACCCAAACTCTGAGAGACATTAAAACGGCAAAGGATGAGTCATGTTTGGGGCAAAAATAAAGTATCTACTATTTTGAATTTTAATGAATCCTAGATGCAGCATAATGGGCTACTTTCCATAATAATTGAATCACTTTTTTTTACAGTTTCAACCAGCAGTATAGATAGTACGTATATATTATGATGACTTGGTATGCATATTATATGTTCGTTGGTTGACATGACTTGTGAGTTGTCGGACGGAAATATGGGTTTGAATAATGCATCAGGTTTATATGTCCATTTAGAAAGAGGAGCTTTAAAATGCAACATGAGGGTTTACATGAGGACCCATACTCTCCTCCTCATGCGTGGTTTAAATTCTCTCAGACATTTTATCCCCAACCAACGGAATATTTAATCGCAACAAGCAAATGCAAGAGATCCACACCGGGGACTACTGCTCACTTTGGAAGTTGTAGTTGATAACTAACTACACATACTCCTATAACAAAACTGACCTTGGCATTTAATAAGAAAAAAAAAGTTCATTGCTTGTAAAGCCCCAGTGAATTTTAATGGAGATCATTTAGCCAGAATACGAATTGGAGGGTGTGTTCTCCTATTTGCTAAATGTTTTCTCACAGTGTTGCTTTGGAAAAATGGATGGAATGACCAAGTTTGCAGTGGAAAAAAATTAGGGGAATAATGGTATGGTAGCTTATTTTACACGCTCTGCAAAACAATTATCCCCTTGTAATATCCATAAATGACTGGGCAGCAGCCTTCGCATTTTTTATTAAACCTACCATCGGCACATATCATCGCCATTTTTATAATTGCTGATGATGATGGTTACTTAATAACAGTAAATGTTCCACAATCGGATTTTATGCAGAAAATTACAATAATTCTAAAATAGCAACTAGCCGCGATTTCCCACACGGTGCCATTGCTAAATTATATATTTATCATGTATTTCAGCTCATTACCTTGAGTAACGGAATCCCCGAAAATGGAAAGGCGACACAAGTCCAAAAACAAACAACAGAAACAGAAACTGTACTCCACCAAAAACTAGAATCCCACATTTCCACACGGCCCAAGCCCAACAGGTTCCCACACCTTCATTTTCCAAAACAAATTGTATCCTTCATCAAATCTCCACACAAAACAGAAAACGTTAGCAGGTGGAAATGACACTTGAAACAAAACCAGAGTTTATACATGTCTATATCTATTCACCACCGCTACCACCACCCAACTTGGGTAATTTGGGTGAAATGCGTTTCACCTCTGCGACGCGTCGTGAACAATGCAACTGTCACTTGGCTCACCATACACGACCGCCACCACCACCACAAATGATTTAGTGAGATGGAAACATTGGTTGGCTGTCACTAAAGGAAAAGATTTGCAGCGAGCGTATGATTTTGTGCCGAAAGTGAAGCAGCAAGATGCCTTGCCATTTTCAGCAACACTGTGTTCGTATATCAGTTTTCGTGTTCTACCTTCCTTACTACACTCGCTTGACATGCTACTTTTGTTCGAGCCTATTTGTTTTCCACACTGTGAGCGCCTGTATTAAAGTCCTCACAGTAAAGAGGACTGGGAAAATAAAGAGGTTCCTAGTACTCGAAAACGATTTGTCCATCACTCCATCATCTCCTCTTACTCGAGCCACAATCTCTTTATGACTCACTGACTCATAGTCAACATCATAATGCATAATACAGGGATACTGATTACGCTTACGCTTACGCTCCATCAGATTTACAAGTTAGATATAATTCACCATCTTGTTTACTGCATCATTCAACTGATGATGATGGCTCTCTCTACGCCACACTAAAAATATTTATAATCTTGCCCTCTACTCTCTACTCCTGCATACCTATGTACTAAACAAATCTTTTATAATATTCTGAGGAGTAATGGGTGGATTCAAAATTAGAAAAACGTTAAGTAACTCAACTAAGCAGCTAAGCAGCAGGACAGTTTATGCTGCAAGTTATTATTATATATATAGCACATCATTTTGTAAAGGGTTTTCTTTACAATCGCAATCCCCATTATTTTCGCTTTTCATAAACTGCGCACACATGTAAAAGAAGAAGAAAAAAAAACGTAGTCGGCCGTCATAATCTCAGTACTACTACTACTACTGTGCAGTTATGGACTCTTTTCGTACTTTTTATGACGATCATCATCAGTGTTGACTGTTGTGCACCAGCAGAAAGGAATCCCAGTTATATTTTTCTGGGCGATTACATACATTTTCATATAATATGTGACTACGCGTCGTAGTAGTATATAAACTTGTTCGAGTATAATCTTCTGAAATGTTTTGACATCATCGATATTCCATATTTAGGTATGTCGGGGACACGCCACCACGCCAGCCCATTACGCTAAAAAAAGTTGTAAAATAGCTATAGGTTCTCTTTTTTTGCATGAAATAGATATGAGCTAGACGAAAATCTGGCGGAGAGGAATCCAAAGATCAATCCTGAAAGTCAATCTTGCATAAAAAAAGTGACTAATGGTTGTAGGTTGGTACCCTATTACTCTTTGTTCTCGTAAATATATATATATATATATCCCTGGCTGGACACAATGGCTCCATACTTCCTCCAATGTGGAGGAAAAGTCGAGAGAAATAATATATTTTATTTTTGGTTCTCTTGACTAGTCCAACAACTTGCTCAAGTCCATGGTTCCCCATTTTTGGGGGTTTAGCTTCTGGGATTAAGGTAGGCTTGGTTGGGGAGGGAGGGAGGAAAAGTCTGCATGCGTAAATAATTGGGTCTGCTGGCATTCAGAGATTTGTTTTATCTCAATGCTTCATTTGTCACGCTCGTTAGCATTTACATCATAAATTAAATCCTGTTTAGATCCATTCACGATGTGATATGTGAGATAATTGGTTTATGTAAATCATACAAGATCAAGTCCTTTCGAAGCGTACTTTATGCCCATGTCCTTGTCTGCGAGTTTGTGTTGATGGGATTCCAATCTCGATGTACGTATGTACATGCAGTGTCCGTCCGCCGAATATGTACTCGTGATGACGCTCATATATACAGTATATATTACAGCTTACATCATCATGTATATTTATTTGCTGCTGCGCTTGAACAGTATATTGATGGTGAGCCATAAGGAAAAAATAGACGCGTACAAGGACCATTTGCACAATTTAGGACAATTAAATTGTGCTTGACAATTCTGAGAAATATGAGACAATATGTAATTAAGAGAAAATTGAATGCCGTGTGGAAGACAACGAGCGAGGCTGGGGCCTGTCGCTAGGCTCAATTTCTCTGCCACGTATTAATCAAACTTGTTTAAAGCTCATCACGCCATTTTCTCTTTTTCGTGCAAATTAATTATAATTTAAGTAAATTGTATTTATTAAACTTCTAATACCATGAGGAAGTACAAAAAGATTCTAGTATTTATAATCTGCCTGCTACCGTCACTTATTTTTGCCGAAGATATCCTAGAAGGACCTTCAGTAGATCTCACAACTTACAATAAGTCATCCGTAGGACCCTCCCCCATTCTTTCGAATGGAACTTACTTAGTTGTGCTAAACGCCACCGAGCCCGCACCCACAGATAAGTATGGCGTCTGGGAATATGCCACTGACGGCTCCTCTAATGGCTCCTCGGATCAACCAATTAGTAATCGTAATGACACTGCGGAAGGTAGCTAATTGCAGGGTTTTCTAATTGAAATATAATACGCTCCTGTGTCCATTATGTTTTCCTAAATATCCTCCGCCTCATATCGTCCGTCTGTTTCCACAGGTCACTGCCGACAATTGAGCGTTTTCCTGTGCCTAGAGCAAAACTGTCGGTGGATCCAGGGAAAATGCGATGAGCGAACTGGAGCAGGATCTTATAACCTTAGCCAGAACGGAACGTTTCCTACGACACTCCCAGTCACGGTGGATGGTATGATATACCTCCTAGAGCTGATGTACAATAACCCACCGCAAGATCCTAACACTTCTCCGACAGTCTGGCTAGTTTTCTTCGCCGTCTCCTTAACATTAGGTAGGTATAATGATTACTAAACGTAGTGTTCTACTTTCGATTCCTAATTAAGGTTTCTAAAAATCTTATAATATTATCCCTTTTTCCGTGTATTTTAGTGGCAACAATCGTAATAGTCGGGACCTTAGGATCCATCTACTATTGCTTGAGGCGGTGCTACATACGGTGGACAGAACGGAAACTTGTGAGCTGCATCAATGCGCTTTTTTTTGGAGAATTAATTACTTAAGAAATTTAAAAACTGTAAAATGACTGATTTTGTCTTGGGTGTTAACAGATAAGGAAACAAGGGGAGGCAAAGGACATGCTTGCACCCGGCTCACACCGAAGGAAGATGGTCATCGTCCTCCCAAGTGGCAACCGAGTCACTGTCGACAGCTACATAGTGGATCATACAGGAGGAGAGCGGAAACTCATCATTTTCCCCAGTAGTTACAATGCGTCCTTCCTGGAGGACGCATTTCTCAATTTTCTGGACAAGAACCCTGAACAACTCAAGAACAACGCAGGCCATCCGTTCAACCTAGACGTGGATGATGAAGAGGATGACGCGGAGGAACCCAAACCAGGATCTAGTGGAAACTGTCGAATAAAGAGAGTGAGCTTCAACAACACTCCCCAATTATGCGTATCTGACGACGACGACGACGACGAAAACGAGAGCGCTGAAGACCCTGCCACGGAAATCCGAACCGAAGCTGATGGAGGAAAGACTGATGAGACCAAAACCGGCATGGAAAATGACAATGAAGCTTCCGCAGTTGGAGAAGAACAGGGAGCAGTAGCAGGACCCTCCACATTGACCAAAACACTTCCAGCAGATGCTGATGATGATGAGGAACCCACCGTTCATTCCACTACGGATGAAATCATCTGCATGGAGGAACTGGGAGAGCGAAATGAGATTGCTGTGGAACTGGCCCCGGAAGCTGAATCTGAAATGTAAATTTTTTTTGTGAAATTGCTGAAATACAAATCACAGAGCAACAACACGGAACGGCATATATAAACGTACTATACTTTATGTACATGTTGACTGGGTATATTTATCAATAAAGACGTTAAAAATTAGAGGTTGGCTCGTTGTCTCGTTCACATCTCTCACAGCTTTGAGCATCCCACTGACGAGGTGGTGAACACACACCACTATTTCTCGACACTCTTACATTAGTAGTAGCGAGTAGAAAAATCTAAAATAAATTAAATAAGGTGGCGACGACCCCATTTTCATTTTCCATGTAAAATGAGCATGACACGCACGATGACAGCATGTGCCATGGCTTGGGGCGGCGGACAGGATGAGTGGAAAAGGGATCTATGTAAATCCAAGATTTCCTTCCAATCGATTTACATAGCTAATATAAAAAAATGTGATAAGGGGACTTGTCGGGAGCGGAACAGGAACAACTACTACACTAGGGATATTAAATGCACAATTCAACATCCAACAGCACTAATAATGTGGGCACCAATATCCACCATGTTATATTCATGTACCCATTGGGTTCACAAATAGAAAAAATGTGTAATATAGGTTTGGCCCAGGTCTACTAAATGCACAAGACAGATACCTGGATACCAGATTTACCATAAGAGGAGGAGTGTGTGTGTAATCAATCGGAAAATACAAGGAGAGCAATCTACTAGCTAGAAGCCTGGAAGGGGTGTAAAGTAGGACCCGCAAATGACAACGACACGTTCTCCGCAGAATGAGTCTGACGAAAATGGTTTTTCTCCTCTCCGTGTCCTCTTTAGTCGAAAATAGCCTCAGTGATAATTATCCATTGCAAATTTTATTACGTTGATTTCAGCTTTGAAGTTGCTGTACTTTTTTTTCTCTGAGCGAGCATGTCATCATCGGCAGAGGCTGGCAAAGTTGTTCCCGTTCAAGTGGAGAGAGACAACTGCCCTCCAGGTTCCATTTCCAGTGAGGAGGAGGAGGAGGAGGAGAGCGAAAGAAGCGTGAATCCGGCTAACGAGCACGGACAAGATTCAATTGTGGAGGAGATCTATCCTTCCCCGAAAAATTGCAGGATTACTCCAACCAGTCCATTCCAGTGTTCCCCCAAGCCTCCAGCCTGCTGCTCAACTGTTGCTACCACCGCCACCACCACCAACACTGTGATAGTGAATAAATTTCCTAGTGGGTATTTAAGCTCTCGGAGGCAACCAGTTGATAGCCAATCCTGTCTACGTGCTACTGCGGATCCGAGAGTTCCATCTGGAAAGCAACCGCCTGCGGAGGTAGACATTGGCGATAGTGGTGAGGTATATATATTATATTACTACCTACTTTTACGTCCACCCATCCGCGCACTATATTGAAAAAAAAGTGAAAGTTTCTCTTGGCGTAGTAGCTTTTCGTAGGGTGATATGATGAAAGGGAACTCGGAGGAGTGAAATTGTAGCGCGTCCCCCCCTCCTAATTTTAATTGCTAAAAACACCACTTTTTCCCCATTCCCTCCGTATAGATTACCACCATCCGGGAATTCACTTCGGAGCAGTCGACGAGCATCAGTGGAGTGCTACGCTTTTGCAAACGGAGGATCCTCTTTCCCTACCTGAAGCTGCTGGGCGTGATGGGACTTAAGCCGTTATACACGGATACAAATGATGCGTGCGTGTTCACACTGGTGATGAGCAGGCTGTATGTGATTCTCGTTGGATTAGTACTTCTGATGGGATATACTCTACATTTCATGACGTGCTTTAGGTTAGAAAAAGTATACGAGAAAAAAATACCATGGTGGCGGGTGGCGGTGCTGTGCGGTGGTGATGATTTCTTCCTTTCTATATTTCAACTGATGATAGTGATGAGCATGAACCTAAAAAAATAACGTAGTTTTCTTGTCTGATATTATTATTATTCTTACAATACAGACGCGACCACGGATTCTCGTATAAGGATAATATTACAAATCCCCCGTTTTCAACAAGTCTCGAGTCATCGGACGCTGCTCTCCCTTCGGCGGAAATTAATGGGATGTGGGGGATGTCCATTGGCAAAAATTTATCTGCCCATTCCTACAACCCCTTCATGCATAAAACCGGAGAGAAGGAATGGCTCCTGGAGAACATAATTTGCAAGGGGAACGTGATTTATGTTTACGCCGTCCCGTCAACCTTTCACTTTCTCTCCTTCCTCTACATGGTCCGGCTCTACTGGGTTAATGATGATGAGCATCTTCAAAACTTAATGGAACGAGTAAAGCGGCGTTTTGTATTATTATCGTCATCATTTTGCTTTGGATCCTGTAATATGGAGCCTATGTGTATAGTATACTAAATAGTATGTATATATGTGGATGGTGATGTAAAATATCTCATGTAATCCCCCTCCTTCTCCAGGTTTTCATCCAAGCTGCTCATGCAAACGTAAACGTATTCTCGCAGAAAAGACTCGTGAGAAGGTTGCAAGGGCTCGTGGGAATGGGATGTGTGTGGATTATAATTACAACGGGAATTCAAATTTTGCAAGTTTTCATCAACAAAGTCTACATCAACGTTTGGGTCGAAGCGGAGTATGTCTTCATATAACTTTTATATAATATAACTTTTCAGAGCACTTACTTTATACTCTTTTATTTTTAAATGTTTTATCCTATTTTGAATTTCTGAAACAGCTTCACCACAACCAATACGATATCGGCGCTGCTACTCTTTTCAACCTTGTGGCAAGATGCTATCCAAGTTACGGTCGTGATTAGCTTTGGCATTCATTGCCACCTCATTTGTACCTATACTGAATTGATTCGTGCGAGATTGCTCCAGCATTCCATTTCTTTATCGGATTGTATGAAGGTATTACTAAAATATGACTGACTTTGCTCTTTTTTCTCCACAAAATATTCAAGGTTATTGTGGTTAGCGAGCTCACTTTCAACAGTTTATTATTGTGGTTTTGACGTTTTGTATTTTCGTGTTCTTCCACCCACAGGAACTTGGTGAGTTGAAACAACTCCTCCGCTACTTGAACGAGGACCTAGCCCTGGGTTTAGCCCCCCTCATAATTTTAGACGGACTATACGCGACTGGAAGCGTGGTATATTTAATTCAACATGGGAAACATTTACCTGTTTCCACCTTCATGACGTTCGCCGTTGTAGCTGGATTGTGGATTAGTATATCAATTTTCCCATTAACCCAGGTGCTCATTATAATAATCGCATGCCAATATATTGCATGAAATTGATTTAGTATAGCAATAGATTGGCTAACAAGATTTTTTTACTGATTTCCAGGCAGCCAAGCTTTCCACATGTTGTCGGAAACTTAAGGATATGGGGCACATGCTAAGAATTCGACCCTTTGGCTACCAGTTTGTTACCCAATTTGATTTAGACTCATTCCTCTTATTCGTTTCCAGTCTGAATCTGAAGGTGAGAATTCTAAAAGTGCCGATCACATCCGCAATGCTGTCAGCATTAGGAATCCTAGTAACTATTGTCGTCTTGTTGTGGGGCTACTGCCAATAATAAAGCATGCCATGTAATCGCTTATCCGTCGAAATCTCGGACGAAAAAGTCTCTGTTAATAAGCTAATGTTCTTGTTGTACTGGTACTATATTGAAGTACCTACCTACTATTGTAGAAGTACCAGTCAAAACACGAGTGTTCGATATCTACCTCATTTAAACCTGAATATAATTATGCAACCTGACAAATTTGTTGTAATAAATAACATCCAATTTAATTTACGGTCAATATTACCGATTTACTTCCTAATGTTACATTAATTACGGCTACATAATGATTTGGGCTCCCAAAAACGTTGTCTATGGAACGCGAGCGGAAATGTATGTTGCTCTGCTGAAGAGTTTGAAGCAGTCTACTAAATAGATTTTAGCAAACAAAGAACACACTCATTAGTCTCATAATGCTATTATGATCCAGATATATAAATATTAAATAAAAGTAGTATTATAGAAAGCTTACCTGACCTTAACGCTCGCATAATAAAAAAAATACGCAAGATGCATTTGATATTGAAGTCCGTCAACTGTGCTGACGATGGAGAATTGAATTCTCAATAACCCGTCATTTCAGTGTGATGATCAAAATATAAACTCCATCTGCATTCGGAATTGGAATTCTGCCACCTGAAAATAAATCAACAATCAACTGTCATTGAACTTATATTACCTTGAATATGTAGTAGGGTCAACTGGCTTACCGTTTTGATTACATACCTATATTATTGGGATTCTGAAGTTCCGATCTTTGCGGCACCCTTGTCGCAGAGTTAGCTATCCCACACGCCCATCCTACTCACTATCTTCTACACCTTTTGCAAACAAATGTCTCTTTGTAGCGCACACACTACCAACCAGAGGGTGGGTATACCGGCATTTGGAAGGAGGACAACTGGATGGAACTATGAATTATAATCTTGTAACCTAACACCTCTTTGCAAATTTATTTTATTATGTTTATATAAGCCTGTTTACTTTTTGCGACGTTTACTTACCAAGAAGCTTTCGCAGTTTTCGCAAACGTTTAAACACAAGCATAAAATTTGATTTCATAGAGTTCACTGGTCGTCGTCAAGAACACCGCACCGTTCAGTTACATTGCCCAACAGACACTGTTGTGGTCTACGTGGTATGCATGCATGCATATACTATCTTTTAATACAAATGCGCGTTGTAAATAAGACGCATGCATACCCTATGCATTTTACTGGCAAACGCAGACGTGGACCAACCGTGTATAATGGAGACGAATGACATAACCAAGCTGTCTTCATCTTTTTTCGGTGGACTAGTGTAAATATTATGCTTTTTTTTAAAATCCGTATGAGTTTGGAAAGAATATTTTATGTTTGATTTAGGCAATAGGAAAATCTGTCACATTTCGTTTACAACTCAGAAAGAACCTGAATACGAAAATATGAACAAAAAATGTTACTTGAAAGGATCCTAAAATAAGTATTTATTGCTTTGCGTTATGAAATTTGACGACGGGATTTACTGAGTGTTTTAATTGAATTCTTGAACATGCACACAATGTGTTCGGAACTAACCAAACCAATAATTTTATTAATCAAAACAAACTCTCGTATTATTCCTATTCCGAAAACCTTGAGTCAGCACAAACCATCACAATTCATTGTCATCGTGGCATGAAAATTTATATCCATATTTCATTAGTCTCCTCACCTTAAAATTTCCCCATTCAAAACTAAATTCAATCAAAAGTTGTCTCAATTCGTAACTGGATTATATACTGCCGATTACTGTCACAGGAATTCCACGACGAGTAGTAGTCCTTCTCAATCAATAGTGACTCCACATGAGAGCCTGATTCCAGACCGACTTAAAATAGCAGTGGTACATCATAAAAAAATGATGGTAACTGATGCATGGCAGGATTTCAACGTTTCTCTCTCTTTGTTCCATGAACTAGCTCAGCATCAAAACTCCACTCCGTACTACACTCACTCTCCGTCGTCGTCTGCTCCTCATTCTCACAGCAGCAGCGTTACATAAACATATCAACTCGTTGGCCTTGGACTTTGTTTCTTTTCTCGCATTTTCGCACATCTTGACTGTGTGGAGTGTTGTGGAGTGGAGCGAGTGGAGGCAGACGAAGAAGCAATTGAATTTTATGGCATTTTCACTTGACACAACTCTCGTATACACACACACTCATGCTTACTTCCAAGAAGAACTCTGACTTACATGCTATATATGACAGTTTTATCTCCCAGCAGCCGCCTGCTAAAATGGGACTAGAAAGTGTGTTTGCCTGATGTACCTAGCAAAGTTGGCAGAAAAATGCTGCAGACGTGCAATAATACGTCGCAAATTAAATCGCAACCAAGCAAAATATCAGAGGAGCAAAAAAGTTTTAAAGGGAATAATTTCATGGAATTTGTGTGACATCAAAATTTTTATAACAAGGATAGCATTTATATACTTATATCTAGGGTTAATCCATTATGTGGTTTGAAATGCATCACAAACCATGTAGGTAGGCATGTGTGGTCTTTGAATTCATGTAACTTGCCCCTGCTGCTACGCTCAATTCAAATAATGATAATAATGATGCATTCAAAAATTAAATTATTATCGGCAGTAGTGAATCCGAGCACTGTCTCCTCGTCTAAAAAAGAAATAATTAGTTCTGGAGAAAGGAATTTCAACTACGTATATTCAATCTATATATAGGTTAGCCGCTTTCATGTGCCGAGACAGACGGACACACTCACAGATTGGATTCATCAAGTTAAACCTCAACTACTTGTAATTGAATCTTGCAGCAGCATGTTTGTCTTTCCAGCCCCAAACATGACACTTGTTAAACAAAGCTAAAAAGGAGGAGGAAGATAAGATAAGACGGCATTCAGAGTTCGCAGAGAATTGTTTCTATTTCACTGAAACCATTTAGTAGTTACCAGACCTTTGCCGGTTCATGAGCAAATAATTCTTTCTTTTTTTTACAAATATCTTTGCACTTTGCAGCAGAGCATTTATTTCATTTCATGCATTTCACCTTGTGTTCCCTCTCCATCATCATGACAAAAAGGGAATTCAATTTCACTCAAAGACTTTCATTGAAATTGGAAAGAGTTAAATGCTCGAAATTAAAAGTGTAGCCACAAGTCAATAATTAAAATAGGACAGGCAGAGAGTGGGAGTATATATAAACGGTGGATGAGCTAATTCTTTGCTGCTTTCATATGCAAAGTGTCGTATGTAGTGCAGTTGTGTTGTGGGTTGGCGATAACTAAAACATTTTTTTTTGTTACGCTACGGTCGAGCCACTTGTGTACGTGTAAAATTATTTTGTGGCATATATTATGCTAATTACATAATAAATAATCTACAATCTATATAGTACGCCTTATTAAATAGATTGTAGTTTCTAAAGGGCGGAGCCCAGCCGGGTCCCCACCGGTGGAATGGGTAACCAAGCAAGTTCCGGGGGCGGCGTGTTACTCAAACTCCGCCAAGACCTTCTTCACACCACAAACTCTGCAAAAGTGTTGAAGGAAATAGACAAACTAGTCACTTCCGGAGCTTTGCCATTGACTGCGCTCCAAAACGGGGATGATGACGCAATCAACATTCTCAAGTACGTCGCTCGTCTTCATGGACTTCCAAACTGTTTTCGTTCAATTCTCTCTGGTTTACTGGTGCCTGGGGACAAGCAACCCAACGACAAAGTGTTAAATGCATGCTTTATTTACAAGGTAATATATAAATGGCTATATGAGTATTACGGCCGGCCCATTGAAAACATTTCATATTTTCATTATGAATGAACGAACACGTGCAAGATTTTTACCAAGATATTGTTTATCTTCCCGAAAGGCATCCCTTGCACTCAAGTATGCCGTCAGTCACAATTCCGACTTCATTCCGCTGTCCGCCCTCCTCAACATCCTGTTGACGAGCTATCCACTAGACCATGGGACGCCACAGTCAAATCATGGGGACTTTTTCCGAGAAGAAACAATTTCCCAGCTAATGCTTACCATTCTCAAAGTCCTGAATCCGGATCGAGTAGTCGTTGAAAAGATTGACGAGGGTTTATTATGGAAGCTGGAAAATTATCTGGCCCATATCAACGGGAGGTACAAATCCGAAGTGCGGCGCTCTCTGGAGAAAATGGGTTACTGGTCTGGAAGCGTGGTCAGTCGTGGACGAGGGCTTGGAAGGAAAGCCTTGGAGAGTGGCCCAGGTTACCCCAAGTCCAGAAAAAGTGCCCTTGTCCAAACCGGAGAGCAAGTGATCGCTTCAATGCAAACGAAAAAGGGACTAAATGTGTCCGCTCACGTTGTAAAAACTCAGCAAACGGAAGCAGTCACAACTGAGGAAAATGTTTCGGAAAAAACACAAATGTCGAATATCAGCCTGAGCAATGCCCTCGAGCAAGGAAGAGCCCGTACCCTTGAAGCCGCTAGAGCCAGAGAAACCCTGCCGGAGACGAAAACCGCATCTGGGAGTGATCGATGGTGGTTCAAAACGACGAGTTGGGAGGTCAACAACTTTCTCGCAAAGGCCAAGGGCGAGGGTGCCATTAGCCCAGATGATGTGCAGTATCTACGGAATAAATTCGACGGCTACAAGTTTTCCTTCACTCAGGGTGACACAGCCATTGTGAAAATGATTGCAGAGACATTTTACCTAATCAGCAAATTTCAGAAGCTAACAACCGAATTGGTTTTGGAACTGCTCGGCGTTGTCACCAGCACAAAATTTAAGTCGGACGAAGCTCGCTATCACATCCTGCAAACTGTAGATCGTCACTGTAACAGAGAACGTTCCGTCCCAACCAAAATACGAGAAGCTTTGGAAACCTTCCTCAATTCCCCCGAGATTGACACGCCTGAGGTAGAGCTCATAAACGATATATTGATAACCAACACAGCCGACGTAAAGCAAATTCTTGAGGCAAGCATTAATGCACTCAAAGGGGCATCCGTCAAGGGTCACACCTGCGTCCGCTACCTCAACCATATACAGAGACAATTCGACAATAAGTCAGAGTTGGAAAACCAGGTGGAACTAGTTCCCACCGTGCTAGATACCGTGGTCAAGTTCAACAACGATCACCCCGTCGCCGAGAAGGCTCTTGAACTCCTGGAAGACTACCTTCAGCTTGGCTGGACAACCGGCTTCCAGCCGTCCCAACTGACCACGCTCATCGGGGTTGCCACATCAGCCGGGTCCACCGACGACATGAAAAGAAAATCAATTAGCTGCCTCCTCCGCTCAATGGAGAAGGGCTTGGAGGATGAGGACTACTTTGGAAGGTTTACTGAGCACGAGCTTCGAACCCAGTTTGGATTTTTATTTGCGTTGATAACAGCCGAGGGGAGCGGGCGAGGGTTGAGGGTGCTGACGATTGTGATGCTCTCTAGGGTTCTGGAGAACCCCGCTGTGAAGCATGTAGGGGAAATGGTGACCGATAACCAGGTCGACGCTCTTCGGAAGCAACTTCAAAGAAAGGACGTCCTCCTCAAAGGGGAGGAAGGGGGATGGAAAGTGGTCGAAGAGGAACAACTCACGGACAAGTTCTTCAACGACGATGGGCCCAAAGCAGAGGAGTTTGAGTTTGTCTCCAACTTTGTTGCAAAGCTATTGCTGGTTTTGGTAACCGTCAAGCCCGAACGGGTTGTTAACGAAATGACCATTTCCACCTGCTCCCAGCTCCTTCTAAGCTCTAAGGGAAAAATGACGAAAATCCTATGCTCTGAATTCCTGTTTCGAGCAGTGAGCTCCTCCGCCGTCGGAGTCGGCGTGTATTTCAGCCCACCTGTCCTAAACAGAATTCAAGGGGAAGTGTTCAGCTCCATTGGGGACGTTCACGTTTACATCACAGCCGCATACTGCACCTCCCTTTCCAACCAGGCGCAAGCTGGACTTGTTCCGCTGGAAGTGGAGCATGTCAACTTCCTCGTCAACCTGTACGCCTTCAAGAAGGTCACCCTGGACAAGGAAGATTTTAGCCAGTGGATCAACCCAAAGATTTTACAAGTGTTCCAGCTAGCCTGTAAGAAGGGGACCGACATCTCCGAGCAAGTGTTCCACTTGATGGCCCTGGTCCTCAACAACACGTGCGCAGACAGCGAACAAAGTCCGGACTATCCGATTGTCAAAGTCATTCTTGACATGGTCACCTTATACTGCAACCAACACAAATTCCAAGCGACCACCCTCCCTCCGAGCATGGTGGAGGCTGTGGAGAACTTACTGCTGGAATCCGATGTGTTTGATGAAACTTGCGCAGGGATAATTGAGCTTTGCATGGTGGCTGGAAGGTGGGTCTCGGAGGCGGTCGTGGAGGAGTTTGCAAAGTATCTGTGGCACGAGCCGCACGTGTCCATCCCAATGTTAAGAAGGCTCTCCATTGCCAATGAAAATCAGGAGTTGTCAGATCCCATTTTTGTCAGCTTTCAAATGGAACTGATTGGACTGAGGCTGTACCCCACGGAAATCCACCCAAGCGGAATCACCGTGCTAACTCATCAGCAGCTGGGAAACGAGACTGGAGAACCATCCGGTCTTTTCCAGTGCTTGGAAGCATTCGTTAGTGGAGGGAGTCTGATCAGCAAGCTCAACTTGGACGTTATTTCCAGGCTTCTTCAGAGATGGGGCGGAAAGGAGTTTCGAGCCCAGAAGGAAAATGTAATCCGTTGCCTCACCTGCGCCGCCTTTAACGGGCAAAGTTTGCCCCGGGAGCTGGTGGAACACTCATTGAAAGGGGCGGAAGACGGCGGGGCGGTGGACTTTATTACACAACTGGAATTTGCTACTGCAGTGGTCATGAGGGGACAACAACTCCCGGACCCTTTCCTGGGCTGCGTATATAAAAGGCTAAACATAGCCTCCGATTTGACGAGGAGTGACAAGGGAAAGAAGGTTTTGGAGTTGATGAAGACCATGATCCTCCACAATCAACAGTTACCTGAGCACGTGGCGCAGCGGTATTGCGCCACTGTGTTGAAGCACAAGGAGACAATGACAACTCCCGACGTGCTGTCCTCCCTCATGAGACTAGTGGAGAATGGTCATGTGTCTACTGGAGAAGGGCTGGAAACCTGTAAGCAAGCCTTCCTGTTCGCGCTGGACACTGAAAACCACACACTCGAACATCTTGGAGCGCAAAGCCTGTACTCCCTTCCAGAGTCAGCCATGGACCCCACCACTAAGGCCAAGTTGGCCGACAAGGGATTTTCCAGCAAGGAGGCGTTGACGCTATCCTTGTCGTCAACTATTTCAACAACAGCCATTCCAACAAAGGATAAGTTACTTCAGTTAGTAAAAAGTTGTATTATTGCGGGGGAGCAGGTTAGGGATTGGCAGACAAAGTGGACACCAGTGTGGAAAGCTCAGTTGGAGGCTGCCTTCCTGTCTGATGTCCTGTTTCTGGAGAAAGTTGTCAAGATGCTGAAAGAGGGAAACGGGGCTCTCTCCGCCTGTGAGGAAATGATTGTTGAAACCTTGGCTGCCGCGATGGCATCCAGCAAGGACTCCAGCAAGGATGAACAAGAAATGAGCAGAAAAATCATCGAATATTTGGTTAGCGAGAGGAAATGCAGCCTGAGCGAGTCCGCTCGCTCTTACCTTTTGAGTTCATCCCACAATCAGAGTAAACGGTGGGCTTGGGAGCTGCTGGTAAAAAAGGAGGGGAAAATCATCACCACCACCAACGCGGCGGGGGAGGAGAAGAAAAAAAAGACACTCCTGGGCCGTTTCTTTGGAAGCAACAACACCAAAAAGGAGGCAAAACAACGAGGGGGAGGAGGAGGAAAGGTTGGAGTGGCAGAGGAAATCGTGAGCCAACATCGAGCCGGAATTAGGCTTGAAATTGGAACTGAGGACGTAGAAGCCCTGGAGGAGGAGATATTAAATGGGGATGGAGTGATACCACCAGTGATCCTGGAAGCCTACTATTTGGCATTGGCCCTCCTTCGCCGCACTACCTCAAAGTGGAGGGATGTTGGGCTCAACTTGGCACAATACCTGAGGGACAATGTGAGCACGCTGGGCTGGGCCGAAAAGCGTCATATTTTGAGCACATTTAATCATTTCGCATCAACGGAAGATCCCCTTCCTCAACCCCTGCTGGATCTCGTCACCGAGGGCGTTTTCCACGAGAGGGATGCCCTTCTGAGGGGACTCTGCTTTCAGATCCTGCTAACCCTCAGAAAAAGAAAGAGCTCTCACTGGGACCAAACTCTGAAGGAAACTGTGTGGCTGCCCTCGTTTTACGAAAATCTGTACACCGTGTACGAGAAAGCAGTGGGAGGGGTGGACGAGGAAGACCTGGAGGAGAACATGTACACACTCAACCTCGTCCATGTGCTCCAAACGTTGTCTGCGGTGGACTTGAAGGGGCTGTCAAAGCAGAGGGAGAAGGACTGGGCAATTCATCTTATGGCAGCGGACACAGTGCTACCACTCGCAAAATCTGTGGGGGAGGAACTCGACTTGTATCCGGTGGCCAAGGACTTTTCCTCACACTTTGAGCAAACACCCCTGAACCGACTGTACGTACTGAATGCGATCAAGGACTACGTGGCACTCCACAAGGGAACCGGAAGTTCCCTATCCCCAGCTCGCCTACTTCAGCTGCTTAACCTCACGACGACGACGACGACGAGGGACAGCAGAAAGGGAAAGCAGATGGCGGCTGCTGGAAGTTGTTCCATCCTTGAGCCTTGTGATCCGACCTGGATTCAACAAGTTATTTGCTCCGGGTTCACCTCACTACTTGGAGAACAGCTCCACGTTAATAATAATTTCAAAATCATTGAAGTTGTCATTCAACAATTTATCAATTCTACCCAAGTGCCCAAGGCAGTTCAACTCCTGGACAGTTTGACCACCATCCTTTCCAGAGCTGCTGACAATGGGCAGCCTCAACGGACCACGAAATCCAACATTTACGAGTTTATGGAGCTATTGGACTTTGTCAAGAAAAATCCGAGTCCGAAGGATCAGAAAACCATGGGAGAACATTTGAAACAACTTGTTGTCGCACAAGTTGTTGGTCTCACTGTCAAAGAATTGCTAGCCTCCCTTCAAACCTCTCTTCTAATGTCATCCGCCTTCAGCTCTGCAGGGGCAGTCCATGAAGATAAAATACGCCGGTTGGAAAGTCACACAAGAGGGCTTTTAACAAGAGCCTACGACTTTCCACTCCTCCGGAAGCTGTTTAAGAAAGTGGAGAAGGGGCTGAGCGAGAAGGTGATCCAACCCAACATGGCTCTTACCATCTTGGAAAACATCTTATATCAGCTCGTAGGTTATCACGTGAGGGCAGACAGATTTCCCCAACTGTACGCTCAGCTAAAGGAGACTAAAAAGTTTAGTGAGTGGATTGGCGTGTGCAACAATGTCGTTATGGAACAACTGTATTCCGGCTCCCAAGGTGTGAAAACGAGCACCGCCATCGCGGATGAATTTACGAGGACTAATACCGGCGGCGGCATCCAGGAGGAGAAGCTTCCAGACTACTTGTCAGAGTTCCACGACCTTGTCCATCGGATTCAAGAGGGGAGTTTCAGGAGCTGTCTAGGGATCAGTGAGAAATTGATTGCCGAGTGGGAGCCCGAAACCATTGGGACCTGGGCCCGGAAGGCAAAGTCTGCTACAGGGAAGCAGTGGGGAGCGGAAATGGTGATGGAGGCACTTGCAGTGATTTCTCGAACGTGCTCCCTGAAGAGGAACTATCGACTGACGCCCATCCAGATTCTGAGCGTGTACAGCACCATCCTGCCAGAGGAGAGGAAGGGGATCCTCCTGCAAGTGGCAACAGGTTCGGGAAAATCAACAATTATCGTGGCGTTGGCCATCATCAGGAAGTTGATGGGCTCTCCAGTGGACATTTACACGAGCAGTCCGGTGCTGGCGGAGAGGGATGCAAAGGCCTGGGCTCCATTCTACCAGGTATTCCATCTCTCCGTCGACCACAATGGGGACAAAGGGTCTGGATACACAAAGGGGGAGAAGAGCTGCTACAAAAAGGACATTGTATATGGGGATACGAGCCAGTTCCAATTTGACGCGCTGAGGCATGAGTACAGCGGACTGGGCACCAGGGCCGGAAGGGCCTATGGATATGCCATAGTGGACGAAGTAGACTCCATGTTTGTGGACGACAGTTCCAAGCTGGCCAGACTAAGTTCCACCCTCCCCGGAATGGACTTGCTTCAGATTGTCTACCATCTGATGTGGCAACGGCTGCACGACATCCAGCAAAGGCTATACGCTGTGGGGAAAGGGACGTACTACTTGGAGGGGGCGCGAAGCGTGGACGAGAATGGGAACATGTACTACACCTTTGCGAATCAGAAGAGTGGAGGGAAAGAGGAGACGAAACAGAATGTCCAGTTTTTCATCCTCCAGAATCAAAATAATGCGGAGGAGCTGGAAAATGCGTTGATATTTAAAGTGGAGCAGATTGACAGCTTTGTGGTGGAACATTTGAAGAAATACACACGGGCCTTGATCGGAGAGGAGGAGTTTAAGGAAAACGGAAGGAAAATAGAGAAGCTGGCGCTACCCAAGTTTCTCATAAAGTTTGCCAAGTCTCAAGTGAACAACTGGGTAGACTCTGCCCTGACGGCGGTCACCTTCCAAGAGAATGTCCATTACGTGATCGATCGGGATCAGATTAAACCTGTGGACTACAATAGTACAGGGATTATCCAGGCGTCAACCAACTGGAACAATGGACTTCATCAATTCCTCCAGATCAAGCACTCCCTTAAAGTGAGCACAGAGACGGTGACGACCAACTTCCTCTCCAATATGGCAATCTTCCAAAAGTATGGACCGGACCTGGTTGGGTTTACCGGCACACTCGGCTCCCCATTTGGACAAAACATTTTAAAGGAAGTGTACAACGTGCAGACACTTATCATCCCGGAGCTGTACTACAAGCGATTCCAACTTTTGGGGGAGCACGTGCTCAGTCAGAGGGAGGTCTGGGCTGAAAAGGTGGTCCACTCCGCGCTCCACGAGTCTGCCAAAGGGAGAGCAGTCCTAGTAATCTGCCAAACAATCAAAGACGCAGAACTGATTGCTGAGTTGTTGGAAGCGCAAAATTTGAGCCAGGGTGGAACCAAAACCTCTGCTTCTGTCAAGCTTTACACGAGAAACGACCTGAGTCAGGAGAAGCACGTTCAGCAAGTTTACGAAGGGGACGTGATCGTTGCCACAAATCTGGCAGGACGGGGAACAGACATCAACACGAGGAAGGTGGAAGCCGGCGGGGGTCTTCACGTCATCCTCACCTTCCTGCCGGACAGTTTACGCGTGGAAGAGCAAGCCTTTGGAAGAACGGCTAGGCAAGGGAACAAAGGTTCCGGGGAGCTTATCTTACTCAGCGGAGGCGCGTCCAGTTGCAAAGAACTGAAAGCCGCTCGAGACGAGGCGGAACAAACTCGATTAAATAACTTTCGGAATAAAGAGCTCACTCTGATACAAACAAAGGATGAGCTCTTTTCCAAGTTTTGCTCAACCTATTCAAAGATCCGGAACGAGATGAAGTCCTCGGTGAAGGAAGCTCTAGGACTGGAGTCCCTTACCCCGCTGGAACAAACTCGACTCCAGGCGATTGAACAACAGTGGGCAATGTTTCTGAAGAGGGTGGACGATGGTCAGCTCAAACTTGAGGATGCGAAGGATGAGTATAACGTGTTCGAAAGTGGAATCCTCGCCACGTACAAGGACGAGGAGAAAACAATCAACGCCTGTGACAACTGCTATTACTGGGTGCAGTTCGGAAATGACTTCTACCGACGAAAGAATATTACCAATGATGACACTGGAGGAGCCCTGGAGTATTTTCAAAAGGGGATTCAGGCGGATCCCGACTTCGCAGCCGGTGCTCATGCTGGTATTGGCTTTTGTATATTAAAGGGCAAATCCCACTGGATAGGGAAAAACTCCCAGACGGACGGTTACAAGACGAAGGCAATCCAGCATCTCAAGAGGGCCATCAAAATCCTTTATACTGAAATCGGGCTTTGGACCACTGCCCAAACGCTGGCTCAACACAGGGGCGGAAGAACAGACTCTGAATTGTTTACACAACTCACAGAGAAAATTAACTTGATTGGAGAATTCTCGAAATGCATTGAGGTGGTAATTGAGACGGTGGAGAAATCCTTGCGGAGAGTTTACCTGCAAGAAGCTAATTCAAACACGGAAGTTGAGAAGCAATGGAGGTTGGACGATGATAACCCAAAAATATCAGGATACTCCAGTAGCTCCAGTACATTCAGCTTGGAATTCCATGATTTAACATTCCGCTACGATTGTGGAACTCAAGACCAGGCGATTGAGACTGTTAGAGAGTTTAGTAATGTCACAATTAGCCTGCACAATCAAAATCTGGACAACTTGTTGGAAGTTACAAAGAGAAAGAAGCTGTCCTCGGTTCAACTCTTTGGTTTACAAAGTGCGCAAGGGATCAACCAACTCCTGGGTGCTATGGAGGTGAAGGAAAGCTTCACTTTGGGGATAGCTTCACACCGAAAAACTGTCCTGGCTGAACTGGGGAAAGTGGTGAGTGGGAGGAGGGCTGAACTCCTTTGGCACACGGACGAGGGGGAGACTCAGCACAAGAAAATGTATAAAATAGGAGATCCCCTTCCAAAGGAAATTCCGGATGATGCTGATGTCGACATTGAGATTGAGTTTAAACGGGATGAAATAAGCGTATTGGAGTCTGTACAGGGCCGCCTTGGAAATGAGCTGGATTTGTACATCATCTTGAAAGAGTTGACTAAGGATCAGATTAAAAAGGCTTGGACAATCCCGAACAAGAAGGAAGGGGAAAAGGCAGAGCCAGGACTATTGCAAGCTTTCACCCGCAACAAGGTGACGTTTCTGAGGCGAGACAATAAAAAGGCGAAAGAGATCATCAGTGCCCTCCGAGATAAAAACATATCATTTGAGTTGAAGCTGGAAAACCTGAGATACTCGGAAGCAGTGGACGCCCTCAGTAATTCTGGCCGGGCCCAGGAAAACATTGAGGAGAAAGCGGTGAAAGAAATGGGAAGCCAATTTAGTTCCACGTATATCCCGCTGGAAGCCATCCGGGACTTGGTGCAGAGGGGTCTGGTTTTAATGCCCGAGTTTGGGGAGAGAGCCTTTGTCCCTTGGAGAAGTGTGATTTCCATCAGTATTTTAGCCTCTGTGCAGGTGGCCGCGGGAGGACTTTTAATTTGCACCGGGTTCGGGGCCACTCTCGGCATGGGGCTGATAACAGAGGGGATGTCTGATTTTACGACGGCGTACAGAGCCTACTCCTCCCGGCAGTTTAGCTGGCAGGATTACGCCATTCAAAAGGCAATCAGTCTCACAATTTCTGCAGTGTCCATGGGACTCAGCTCCCTCAAGGATGGGGCTAAAGGGGTCCAGACGGTTGTGGAAGGGGCAGTCACCGAAGTTGTAGAGCAAGCTGGACAAAAGGTGGCAACCGAAGCTGGAAAGAAGACATTAAATGAGGGAATCAAAATAGCAGGGGACAATCTCAGAGCCTTGGCTGTTAAGCAGATAGCGGTGAAGGGCTGTGAAACTGTGGCTCGGGTGGGGCTGAACACTGTGATGGACTCCCTCGTACAGTTTTCCTTTGAGAGCGTGAAGGAGAATCTGAGTCGTGAGGTGGAGACTACCGTCTCCAGAGAATTCAAACTGCCAAAGTTCACGGACGCGTTGAGAATCGTGCAAGCCGTTGATAGAGCTCTCCTACAAAGCAAGATTTTTGGCTGGATGAACGAGGTGACAAACCCGCAATCCGGAAACTGGAACAAGGCTTGGGACAGTGTGGGCTATCCCCTAATCAACGGAATACTATCAGATCCGCAATATCTCGGGAGTAGCTTCTCAATGGCCACCCGGCTCATTGGGGTCATCAACGGGTGTCGAGAGATTGGCACTGTAACCTGCCGAGTGACTGAACACATTAGACAAAAATTGGAAGCAGAGGTCAAGTCCCTCACCCCATCCTACTTGATTCAGGAAGATTTTGGAGTGTCGTCTGCAGAGGCGGAGAATATCCTGGAGAACATGCAGTTTGGACGGGATTCCCCATTTCACGTAAAGAAGTTTCCAGACAAGTGCAGCGTGGATCTGGAAAAACTGAAGAGTCGGTTTGAGCAGGTTCACAAGGATATAGTTGGGTTCAAGTCGAGCAGTAGTGCGGAATTGAGTAGAATCATAAAGTCTGTAATGGATCATCTAACAAATCACATCATTCATGTTGCTAATCGGCAGCTTGTCGCTCCCGTTACAACTGCTGCAGTGGGTAAACTGGTTGCCTCCATATCCCAAGAAATCCAAAGCAAGTATTTGGTAAATGACTCTCAACTTTCTGAGGACCAGCAGAAAGTTCGTAAACTAAAAGAAAAGGATCCCTCCCAACTGACGTCAGAGGAGAAGGCTTTCCTCCAGCGGAACGACCGCCCACTCACTATCGCTGAACAAATTCGTGGAAATGCCAAAGACTATACGGTGGCATATCAGAAGCGTGACATCATTGCTGTTATTTCCACCATTTCCGAGGAGGAGAAAAACCATAAGAATGGTCAGAAAATGCCCGAGAATTTCTCCAAGGCGTCCATGGGCGCAATTACCAACATATTGGGTGGTGGTGCGGCAGACATGACCACTGTATTTTTGATGGCTCAGCTGAACAACGTGGACGTCAAACTTGTTGACGATCCTTCATACGAGCCAACGGAAGAGGATAAGGAGAAAGGACTCAAGATTATCGTTTGGGAGAAGCCAGAAGAGGGGCAACCTATTGGCCACTACACGGTCAAGGATGCAAAGACAGGGCAAGTCACAGACTTTGTGGGTGGCGGTCAGAACGACTGCGCCTACAATGTTATGGCTTCCATCACTGGGAAATCTCCCCATGACTTGAGACTTCAATCCGCCGCATTCGTTGCGTACAACCAAGACAAATTTGGAAGGATAAACGAGTCCGCAAACTGGATAAGAGAAAGGTATCCCGAAGACGCCAACAACCTGCTCCACGTAGGAGGTAGGCGGGTGCCCACAAACTTCAAAGGGAATACAGACGATCGCCATGTAATTCGTATTCGGAAAAACGTGAATGAAAGTGAGGAGGAGGAGGATGGCGAAAACCAAGGGGAGGAGCAAAGCGAGAATCGAGAGGAGAGTGAAAGCTTGAGAAAATTTGTTGTCGACCGTGCGATCACCTTGGAATATAGTCCAGGGGTTGGATCCACTCCAGCACGGGACGCAGAAGTAACTATTGATGCCAAAGAACTCACAGCCATTCTGGGCTCTGACGAGACGTTTGTCATGGAAACAGCAGATGGGGAAAGGATAAATTTAACCGGGAGCGAGTTGAAGGAAATGCTCGGCAAGAGAGTTGTGGCGGGCCATATAGGCACGATGGTTTTAGGAACAAGGGGGACCGACAATAATATGGTTGCCATGAGTAACTCGCTAAACCAAAAAATGTCAAAAAATTTTGAAGAACGGTGCAAGGAATTCTTACGGGAAGCGGTTAGCCAGGGTCTAATTACAGAAGGGGACAAACCACTTGGCCAACATTTCTATGTAGGTCCGATTAATTATGTTGAGGTACCAACGGGAAGCGGCGACATTAGGAGAATTCCACTCGTGTCCAATATAACGTGTACCGCCTACTTGAATGACCTGCCTCGTGAAGGTGCCAACATGAATGAACTAAGAAAACTTTTTGAGAACACGTTACAAGGACCGGATCACCGGGCACTGGACGAAATCAGAGGCACTAATGGTGATGTTATTGCTTACGGAACTACGTTTACAAACACGAAGGGCTCTCAAATGGTTGAAATGCAAGGCCCAATATCGCATACAAATCCTGAGACGGGCCGTCCTCACGACGAAGAAACTGTATGCTCGTCGTCACAAAACGAGGAATACGAGGAATGAATGGATATGGCGGAGCCACACAAACAAACGTTGCAACCTGGTTTTACTACTTTTAAACTTTTATCATTTCTCCTTCAAAGTTGATAATAAAAATTTCCGCTCTCCAAGCGTTTCGATAGTTCCTGAAAAGGTGAGCATGTTAATAAGTCAAGGTGATGGAATATACCGTGCCTGTTCATTCCTATTACGCTTTTAAGATTAATGTAAATGTAGTTGTTAATTTAAAAACTACAAATGTTGATTACTTTTACTTTGATTTGTGGACATCATGCGCGTACAATTCATAATAAAAAATACTAAAAATACCTACATTACAGCTACATTATTAACTTGGGACATAAGAAGCAAGTTATTATTGGTTTTTTCCGACGTCTGTATGTCGGTCCGTCAGTAAATGCTCTAGCAGCCAATTTTCAAAAGTTTCAAAAGATGCTTTCACCAATGCTATCATCAGTACTTTTGCTTGAACAAGTTCGAAGATGGGCACGCTTGAACAATGTTTAAAATTTTAAAAACGTGCTTTGCTTTGAGAAGATCAGTTTGAAAATACAAGGAAATTGGCTTGGAGTCAAAATTAATACGCCTGCATCATACACAAGCGCCTAAGAATTGACGAGTCAATACTGTAAGTTCATATTGTAAAAAAGTAAGACGAAATAGCACTAAAAATCCAAAGATACAATCTATATAGATTTCATGAATACAAGAAAACATTACAAAATCTATGACCATATTAGTAGTTATATTTACACAGTCTATATTTTATTTTAATAGTTCCACGCGGGTTGCTTCATTTATAAAGTAATTTATAATTCATACATCAAATGCCTACATTACGCATAGTTGAGCCAAAAAATACTTGAGATCTTTCTGGAAATTACAACGGACGGGTAAGTTCCTTCTAACCCTAACTTATTTCATTTCAGTTTACAAAGGCAAAGGAGATATTCCAAATAAATGAGTTTTTAACTTATCCTACGCTGGTAAATATCAACAAAGGCAACAGGAGGATCATCATAACATATTACCTTAAATGTAAACAATATCCTATTCAGACTTGGAAGGAGGTACAGTGCTTCAAAAATGTTTTGTGAGCATGGTATCAAAGACTTTAATGCAATCAGAAGATGTGCAGCGTTCTCTCTATTGGACCGACTTGCAAAC